>VYZU01053758.1:2738-20648 GCA_013401355.1 Ceyx cyanopectus | reverse complement strand
TGATTTTACTTTTCTCTAGGTTTTTTTTAGTTAACCTAATTTCATATGAGATACATATCTCTTTGTGTAAATTAAGAATAGTTGTGATAATTATGGTAATTCTTGGGATTTAATAGAATTTTCTGCCTTCTTTTTAAAATATGCAATAAATTTTGAAGAACTGGTGAAAGTATTTGACCAAAGATTCTTACTGAAACCTGGTTTAGCAATGTTTTTGTAATAGTTACTTAAGAAGTGTAAGTTGTGATCAACTGCCACAGGTTTGGAGTGAATGAAAATAAATATCCAAATATAAGAACAGAGTTATGATTTTGTGGAAAAGGAATAGTGTGCTTTTCCCATTTTTCTAGTGTACTTCAGAAATCTGGGTCAATGTTTAGAAGTGCTGCTGATCTACCAGGAAAATGAAGTAACTAAATCAAAGACAGTCTTACTTTCTGGCCTTAGAAACATCTTTGTATAGAAAATTACTTTAAAAATTTAANTTATTTGAAATATTTTCATATTATTGAAAACAGAACTGCTTTATTTTTCATTGCTGATCAGTGAAACAGTCTTACTGGAGGCAGTGTCCTGAGGTACAGGAGAACCTGAGAGAACAACAAAATCCTATGCTGTGTGTGATAGAGGGAAAATTTTATGAAATAAATTTTTCATTATCTTTGTCTTCAGCCTTTGTTTTCCAAAGGGCAAATAACTTCCTATTAAATTATCCATGGTGTTAAAGTTAAAAGGTGCTTGGTTCTATCTAAGGATTTGTGGAACTGTAAATAAATGGACCGACAAATCCTTTTGACCTCTGTGTGTATTTAATAAATATTTAATAATTCAGGAAACATGGAATTGATCAATACTTGGCAAGTACAGCTCTTATTGTGCTCAAATGTTGTTGGTTTGTTTTTTTTTTTATTTTATTTTTTGCTTGGTTGTTTTTTGAGTGGGTTTTTTTGGATGGTTTTGTTGTTGGGTTTTTTGTGGCTTCTTGCTGTTATCACACATTTATTTGTGTGAGTCTGGCCACAGTGAATGTGAGGTAAAGCTTATCTAGCTGAGGAAGTGACTTTATTTTTCAAAAAAACATCACAAGTAACCATGATTAACATGATTTTTAAGAATGTAATGTGCTTTAAAAATGTTTGTTTAGGAGCTTCCAGTAGCTGGTGGAATATCAGGCCTTGGCTAGTAATTACCAAACTTGTTTGCCCATACCAGTTACTGCCATCCCCCTTCACAGCTGAGGGCTCTTCTTCAGCACTTCAGCTGTTCAGTGGGCTCATGTGACTTGTCACAGTTCACACTCTGCTCAGTACTCCAGAAAAAATCAAGTCCAAAGCAAACAAAACTCTTTCCTCGGGCCCTGTGTTCTGTGCCAACTTAAATTTAGTTATAGCATGGATGGTAGATAGTGAAATATGTGTTGAAAGTGTCTAGGTTTGGAAAATGCCTGTAAATTCAAATTCAGTGTAGTCACTTCCTGCAAAACTTCTGTAGTGGAGGGACAGAAGACATATGAAAAGTGGCCAGCAGCAGAATGTGGGATCAGCCAATTTGCTTCAAATGACTGAAGGCTAAACAGAGACACTATTATAGGCCAGTGTGGGTTTCATCTCCTGAAATGGGTCTTGACCATCCTCAACAGGCCCTGTTTCTTCCCAGTCTTATATTGGTATAATATAAGGGTTTTCATCTCCTTCAGTGCTTTTCAGCATAGCATGATGTGTATTTATCCTTGTTTTCAGAGATCACTGTGCCAAGTCTGCCTCTTTTGTGAATTCTGGGAACTGTCCATCACAGGCCTTGCCTAGAGTGGTTTCTGAGTTTCCTGAAGCTGTCTGTTAGTTGACATGTGGTTTTTGGTATTCTGTGAAAACAGTAGAGCACACCTGTGATTTTGGTGGTTTTCTTAACTACTACTGTGCAGCTGCTCTTAGATAACTTATATGTATATTTCAATATTCTCCCACCTAGCCTGGATATCCAAGGAAGAGGAGCAGTGCCTGCACAGTGTAAGAAGTGCTGACAAGTTTCAGGTCTTGGTTTTCCTGAGGAATGAGCTTTTTGCATAAAGCTTGTTCAGTACAGATTTCTTAAACCACAACATGCTCAGTTTCTTTTACTGGTGATGTTCTTTAAGGATTCTCTTCCAAAAATAAACGAATTTGTTTTTTCTTTTTTAGTTTCCCATATCAGACTTGGAACAATAAAACTCAAAGTATAAGCAATATACTGAATAGGAATTGTAATTTGAGGTGGTTATTACATCACCTGTAGCATAATTATTTGCTCTTTCCTAATTTTTTTTTCTAATCAGGCCATCATTTAATAGGACATCAAAATGAAGCTGGTTGTGTGTGTGTGTGTGTGTGTGTGTGTGTGTGTGTGTGTGTTTCAAATGCTTGAATGTTCAATACACTTTAAGACAGACTGTGGAGAGTAAGACTGTTACGAGATTTTGTGTTGTTTTCACAGGGCAGAGGAAGTTATCCCCACTTAAAATGCCTTAAAATTTTACTTCATGACAAAGCCTCTTAAATCAGTAGGACTACTTGTGCATAAAGTATACTTCTTGACCTAGAGTAAACATTCAAATAGGGCTCCCAGTGAAAACAAACCAAGTGGTTTCTGCTCTGAGGTATCAAAGTTTATACTGTAAAGTTAAAATACCCCTACACCTAACTTGAAGCTGTTTGCAGTGAGGGAGTTTAAATTTAAATACACCAGAGGTACCATGTAATATCTAGAAGCTGCCAGAGTATCTGGGATAAAGAATATTGGGGTTTTTTTGCCTCTTCAATAAGAAGTACACTTCAGGGTCAGCACAGATAGAGAATCATCTTGTGAATTGCCTGGAACAAAACTACTCTGCTTTACTAGCAATTTCTTGGGTTCAGTTTTTGCCATGAATAGAAGAATACTTCTGCTAAATGAGGTTCCTTCCTATATTTTTCAAGATAATTTTGTATTTGTATTAATTATCTAGCGATTTTTTCTGATGGCTTAATTTTCTCTGGTTTGTGTTTTGCATATACACACATTTAAGTTTTATTGCAGAGAGCTAATTTCAAGGTCAGCTTCTGTAGAGGAACAAAAACCATTTTTTCTGTCTTCCTGGGAGTTGTGTAAGTAAATATGTAACAGAATTTCAAGGTCTAGTTCTGTATATATATAATTGGGGGCACAGCAGTTTCATAGTTAAGGTTACACTCAAGTTTTTACTTGAAATGTAGTTGAGCCCTCTTCAATAAAAGAATAACACTCGCTGTCTTCTCTCAGCCTACAGCACTCAGACCAGGAATGTATCAGCTGTTCTAGAAATGAATTGTTATTTTCTTAATAAGTTGGTCAGCAAAAAGCCTGATTAAAGAGAATTGCTAATGCTTTAGATGGATAGGTCTTCATTCCACAAATAGTATATGGAACCTTTCCCTCTTGATTCTTATTTAAACATATAAATGAAAATTTAAGACATAAGTTTTTTTAAATTAGAAGGTACTTAAAGGCAATTTCCATAAGATTTTGTGGCTGCTGAGATCTTCTAGTTTCTGCTTGCTGAGTCAATCTGCATCACCATTCAGAGATGCTGAATGACAAGCAGATTCAGTGGAGTCAGTCCTGGAGTTCCAGTGTATCTTTATATATGGCCAGACTACAGTATTTCTTCATCCTTGATGACTCCTGTGCACCAGCTGTCTGTTTGCATTCTTCTAACTCACATCTTCCAACTTTACTTATGCCTCAGCAGAACTATATAATTAGTACTTTTCTTTTGCATCTCTCTTCTTTATAAAGCTGGAATTTTAATAGCCAAGATCCTCATGCATACTAGTACCACGTGTCATAGTGGGAAACACCATCAAATGGCTGTCTCTGCTTGGAAGGAGACTTATCCAGACAAGATCATACTTTCTCATGCAACTCTTCTTATCTGTAAACAGGAATCCTGCTGAGTGTGCTAGGCAGATACATATCAATTTTTCTCATGTGGACTTGACCATAATATGTCCTCTACTCTTTTTTTTTTTTATCCAAGCCAGTAAGTCTGTGTAACTCTGATATCTATGAAGGTTTGTTTAAAGTTTCACATTGGCTGGATAAACACTAGGTTGAGAAACTGCAAAGGTAGTTTCAGTATGATGCATTACTTCAAAGGTAACATGCCAATCTCTTTTGCAAACATTGAGTAATTATGGGATTGAGTAATTTGAGGTGAGGATTGTGATCATCTAATCTTCCTTCTGAGATGCTAGGTTGCACCTCTCCTACAAATAAAAGTGTTATAGCAAACTCAGGCAGTTCTAGCACTCATAACTCCTTTTTAAGTCTTGAGCAACACTTTGCTGTTCTGGACCAGTGCTGAGCATGGTTATTTCTACTGTTTGCATTCTTCATCCCCCTTTTCTATTGAATGAGACCAAAATATAGAAGGTTGTTTTGCTTGAATAAATTGACCCAGCAGTTTCCTTTTGCCTACTCGATCCTTTCTCACAGCTGCAAAAGAGAGGACTGAATGTATGAAGAGCCTAGAAGTTCTATCATAAAAAGCTTTGTCTGGAGACAGTTGTAGCAGAAAGTAATGTGAAATGGAGAGGACAGCTGCTGCTTTTCTCTGTGCTGGAGAGGGAAGTTTTAAGATGTGTTGTTTGGGGTTTGAGTCAATTTTCCCAGTTCTTAAGACTTTCTGAATAGAAGGACTATCTTCTCTAAGTATCAAGTCTTTAGGATAAACTCTTAATACCTCCAAAGAAACGTGACCTACTTTTTATAAAGGGATTTCTATGGTTCTGGGACATCTTTTAATGGGGATTATTGGAAGTCTTTTTCTGAATCTTTTGTTTAATTTTAATTTTTTTTTTTTTTTTCAAAAAAGGGGACCTCTGATCTGTACAGTAAATTTTTGCATACCAGAAATACTGGAAAGAGAACCACCACTGGAGATGAGCATATGAGCAGCATGCTGAAACTCACATGGATGTTCTAGACAGAAAGGAATCCACAGGGTGTATGGCCCCATTCCAACTGAAATGAATTAACCTGTACTTGCTGTGATGTTTGTAGGAAGAAAGGTCAGATTAAGAAGGAAAAGAATTAACAATTTTTGCTTGACAGCTGCAAGGGTTGTAAGACTTGATGAATGTGGCTCCCAGAAGTGCAGAGGAGCTGCCTCTGCCATCAGTTCCCTCTAGAATTTGGTGGTGCTTAGCACCAGGAAAAACAGGAATCATCATACCTTTCCTCCTGAAGCTCTGGCAGGTGGATGCCAGAAATATTTATGAAGGGACCTTTAGCCCTAAACTGTCAGACTGCAGAAGGAAGAGTGTTAAATTCTAATCTCTGATTTACAAGTCTGGCAGCACATACTATTCACATGGTGTGGTTTGAATAATGATGTGTCTGCTCCTGATCTCATTAACCCTGATTTAATCCAGGATTTTATTTCATTAATGCCTACTAGCTTTCATACAACTGGTTATGCAAACAAACAAAACCCTAAAAATCCTGTCACACTGTAACTATCTTTACAGATAAATATTTTCGTGAGCCCTCTTTTCAAATTGGAAAAAGTCTATTTGTATCTGAGGGGACTCTTTGATAATACTGATGTTTCTTCAAGAATTTTCATTTTACATATAGTGAAATTGTACAACACTTGCCCTGTCTGCATAGATTGTGTGGACTTGTCTGTATAATTTTTATAGCTGTGTGCTGTAGAGGGGTGAGAAGTTAGATTGATTTAATAGAGTAGCATGTATTTGAAGACAGGTCTATCAAAGAACAATAGGAATGTCTGTAATTTGCCCAAAACCTTTTTCTGGCACAGTTCTTCACGCTGTAATTTAGAATTATGTGATTAAAGACTTCCATGGGAATTTGTATAATTTTCCCTGACTTGTTAATTGGAAAGAAAAATGGCTTTTTTGACCACCACTAGGGTTTTTAAAAAAAGTTTAGCTGAAATACAAATGTAGAAATTCTGTTCAGCTCTATTTTCTGTATTTTGTAAGTTTTGCACAGCACAGACTTTCAGGTGGTGGGTTTTTTTTTTCTTGGCTTGTTTGTTTTTTGTTGTTGTTTCTCTTTTGCTACACAACATGTAATTTCATTAAAAAATCTTTCTGTATGATTTTAAACAAAGAAAGTAAGACACTGAATGAGTCAGTTAATGCTCTCATTAGAAAATCCTGCTGTAAAGGATCATCTGGTGTGTGATAGGATTCTGCATAAGGATTTGTGCTACTCTGTCTCTCTCTGAACCTGTCTGTGTCACAGAGATAGTTTATCTGGTTATCTAGCACATTGTAATTTGTGATAATGTCTCCCATTGCTTTTTTCTTGAATGTATTTTATCTCTGTTTTAGTTACCTACATCCAAATTGTATGGTTGTGAGAAGGAACAAAGGTACAACCCTGGAAATTCATGGGTTTAAGTAGTTTCTTGTATGTTTTACCAACTTTGCTTTATATGGTAATCCACAGAGGGCTTTTTCTCCTGACAACGTAAGTATTTCTCCTACAAAAAATACCCATTTATCCCCCTCTAAAACTGCAGTCTGTTACATTTTTTTTTTTAATATGGCCAGGTGGCTTTGGGGGGAAAGCATTAACATGTTAAATTTTGGCATATCCCCTTCTCTGCTCTAAGAAGTGAGCAATGACATTGCACTTTCAAGCAAAGTAATAATGCTTGTCATAGCTGGATGAAAATGGAGCCTTTGTGAGAAGAAACTTAATTCTATTAAAAAGTGAAATCGCTTGAATAATTTCACTCTGCTGGAGCTGGACTGAGGGGAATCTGGTCAAGAAGCACTTTTTGTGCCTCCCTCAGTCCCTTGCCAAAGTACTCACAGCTGCAGGGAGGAGCATGCAGATGTTTCTAAGCACTTGCACAGATGTGTGTGTGTATGTGTGTGAGTGTGAGTGTGTGGGAAACCACAGGGCAGCTGAAACACATACACACTACTGTGCTGGTGCCAAACAGAGCTGAAGGGCAGGAGATCCAGCTGATCAAAGTCTGGCTGGGCATCCATTGTAGTGGAGGTGAGAGGGGAGGGGAAGGGGACCAGTTAGAGGCTGGTTGCCAAGCATCTTCCCCGTGGCGATCCCTGCTGCAGCAGTGCCTCTCTCTCCCCCCAAACCCTGCTGCTCACAGCCCTTGCTGAATGTGTGAGGCAGAACAGATCCTCAGCCCTAGATCAGAACTGGAGAGGAAAGTGTCCTGCAGGGCTTTCCTGGCAGGTGCTAGCAGACAACCTGATGGCACCATGAAATACAGAGGTCACTTCCAGTTCACCTGTGGGTTATGAAACCTGCTGCAGCTGCACAGATGATGCTCAGCAAGGTTTCAGAAATGCAAAGCCTGCATCAGCTCTGCAGCCTGTCTGCTTTGATTTTAAAGGTCTTTGGGTCACCATACCCAAAGTGCCTTGTTCATGGGTGATGTGGAACTGCATGCCCCATTCTGCTGACAAGGTGACAAGTTGTTTTCCTCACCTCTTTATAACAAGCTTTTGCTTTTGTACTTATCACCTCCCTGGGGAACCTGCACGTAATAACCTGCAAGTTTATTTGCTGTCTCTCAAAGGCTTCCTTAGAGGTGTCTTGGTACAAAATGCCAGGAAGTGCTGTACACACTGATCACTCTGCTCCTTCATGCTTCCTGCCATCTGCTCTTTCTGCTAATCACTTACACTTTTTCTTATACCTAGATTGTACCAGCTCAGAGACAGGTGCTGTCTTCTTTTTTTCTGCCACCATGATGTGGGATCCATAGGTGCTGTCAGAGTATCTGCTAAAGAGGAGATCAGGAGCAATGCATCAGGCACTGTTCCCTCCTCAGCACGCTGATGTTTGGATCAGGGTGAATAGAGGGGCTGGGAATGGGATCCAAGCAACCAGCATAGCATCTTTTTTTCCTATTTGCCTTTTTTTTATTGCTCTAATTATAATTTTCGGCCTTAGCCATTAAGTGCATTAAGATGTAATGAATTGCTGGTGGTAGTGAAGCTGATCACTGTTGTAGCCAAGTATGTATCTCAGCATCTCAGGCATGGGGTAAACAGGGAAAGTTCAGACACAAATATCAGAGAGAAGCTACCAGCATTTGAAGCAGGAAGAGCTGGCTGCCCTTTGCCTCCAGTGGCACAATATTTTCATGGTTAATGTAGAATACACTGGATGTGGGAATTAATTTTGTTGTAGCGAGGCTGGTGTTGGTCTCTTCTCTCAAATTAGTAATGATAGGACGAGGGGAAATGGCCTCAAGTTGCATCAGGGGAGGTTTAGATTGGATATTAGGAAGAAATTCTTCACTGAGAGGGTAGTTAGGGGCTGGAACAGGCTGCCCAGGGAGGTGGTGGAGTCACCATCCCTGAAGGTGTTTAAAGAATGAATAGATGTGGCTCTTGGGGATATGGTGGAGTGGTTAGAGAAATGCTGGGACAAAGGTTGGACTTGATGACCCTGGAGGTCCTTTCCAACCATAATCATTCTGTGATTCTTTCACAGCAACTCTTGCTTTGTCATGTCATAATCATTTTCTTTTTTTGAAACTTGTTTGCACTAAATCCAAGCTATTTCTTTTTCACACGAATGTTTTCATGTGACCCAATATATTGTCTTAAATGTTTGAGGTATTGCCTCTATGTATTAAGTTTATAAATAAAATTAATATTGAAATGCTGCAAAAACAATGCATGACAGATGAGCTGTTGAAACCTCTGCTTACAGTTATGTAATGAATCTATGATTTGGGTTCTAGATAACATATGATAACTAGCTGAGCAATGTCTGACAGGAAGCTTTGCAGTGTTCATGAGACCTTCTATCTGCAAGGGCAGCACTGCAGGCTTAGCTGAGCAGCCAAACAGCACTTCTGGGTGGGAATGTTGTTCCAGAGTTTATTTGCACTCCGAGAGAACAGAAGTTTCCAGCACTTTTCTATAATGTCAGGAGTAAAAACGTGGGTAAGGCACATTAGAGCCTTCATCCTTAATGTGCTTTGTTTTGCATGCTGCTGCTGTTACTGCTGAGGTAGGTACAGTGTTGAGCATGTACATATACTGCTGTTCTCTGTCAAGCTGTAAATCTGATACAGGTCATGGGAGCCATAGAAATACACTTGATTTTGAAGGCCAGATGCAGAAACCAAATAACTCTTCTAGACAGACTTAGGAGATTATCATTTAGAAATGACAAATTCAAATAACTCCAGAGTTATTTCTAAATAGGCAGTACTAGCACAAACCAGGAGGCTCATGAACTGTAACCCTTGTGATTGTTTTTTATTTTGGGCTGTTTTGGGTTTGGTTTATTTTTTTCTCCTTTCACAGGTGATGTCACCTGCCTGACAGGCAGTTGGGTACTTGGAATAAGCTGATAGTGAGAGAGGACAGAGGATGTAGAATAGAAAAAAAAAAGTATAATATTTGTCATAAGTTCAGCTGCTGTGTGCAATAGCAGTGTGAGATCTGAGTGGCTGCTAGGAGCTGAGGGTCACTGCAGTGGAAGCACATTCTTCAAGCTGTCCTGCCCACTTAACTTGCTGACAGAGCCACTGATATCACCTGCCAGGATCAGCTATTGGAGAGATCTCAGGCTTGGTCGTGGTGCTTAAAGGTCCAGTGTTCTGCCTCTGTGTCTTGGAACTGGTATTGCCCTAGAAGGAGAAGACAAAGACGAGTGAATCTTAAAGGGTGCAGAAGGCAAGAAAAGCCAAGCTGTTTGTTGTCTCTGAAATGTTGTCATTTTGCTTTTGATGGCATTTAAGGCTACTGTTATGAAGGCGTGCTGGATTTTAGTCCTGCCACCATCTTTCTACTTGAAAATAATTTTTTCATTGCTGTTAGTTCAGTTGCTGGGAAGGTTTGTTCCGGCCTCATTGCTGGACAGGTTGTTCATATCATAGTAGAGCTACAAGAGTCTTGACAATATTAGAGTTGCATTTATAGCTAAGCACATTTAAAGTTATTCAATAACTCTTAACTAGTTTCACTTGAAATGCCACAGGAGGACTAGATATTGTATTGATGTACTCTGCAGCAGAGTTATATTTTGAGGCTTTAGTATAAATGGGTAATTGAATTCATATATGTTTTTGAAGTTGCAGACACTGCAGGAAATAATGATGGCAGTTGTCTCTTGAAATGTAAAGTATGGGTTTTGAGAAAAGAGATGAAAGGAAAAACATTCCGTGTCTCAGAGGGGTCAAAGTGCTCCTGACATTTCTGTTGTCATCTTTTGATAATTCAAATGTGTTGTGTGGTTTCCCTCTGGCTAAAAATGATTCTGGGTTGTTGCTCCTGCTCCCGTATTTGGCTTCAAACAGCGCACAGACTGTAGATGTTTGAGCTGGGAAAGCCTCCTTACTCTGCAGCTTTTAAGTCTTTCAGTATATCTTGGATTCTAAAGGCTTTGATTTTGATTAAACCTCTTGCTTCCAGTATGCAGGAATTATTTTTCCCTTTGCACCCAGAAGCCATAGGTGAATCACCTAGTAGCCTGATAGTGATTTTCCTCATAATTTTCCATGGCTCCCAACAACTATGAGGAATAAAATGTTGGCTGGATTGTTTAATACCTGCAGCAGCACAGAAGAACATTTCAGTGTGATTATAGTCATGGAAAGGATTGCAGCAGTTTCCTCAGATGTTTTCAGCTGAGTTTCCTGTAAAGGTGAGAACTGCTAGAGCAAAAAACTCTTGCAGCCTTGCTGTTGTGAGACTGGTGTAAGTTCTTGTACTTTCAGAGTTGGTAACAGACACTAACTGCTGTGGCTGACCTAATTCAAGCATTCACTATAAATTACAGGAAGCTTTTTTGATAGATGAGTGGAAATGTCAAGATGTAGACACAGAGCTAGAAAAGCCTTTTTCCATGAAAGGAAATGAGTGACGAAATTCTGAAAATAAAGGCAGTTCTTGCAAAAAAACAGTAAAAAACAGCAGATGACCCAAAGCCTTTTTCCTTTGAAAACCATTAATTACTCTTTTTGTCTCTCTTCAGCTTGATAAGACATGTGTCATGTTGATGAGTAATAGTTTTTGACTTAAAAAATATGAAAGATGCTTAATTTCTAGATTTTGTAGCTTGAAATGACCATTTAATAGAGTACAGGTACACTTGAGTAAGTTGTTTGGTTTTTTTCAGAAGCTCCATCACACTATGTAATTTGTTAGTTTATATTTTGTGATGTTTTAAAGCTCAAAAGCTTACAGAAAAATATCTTACAGATTTTCTGAGGTTCATACTGATGTGGGATTGAATTAGGTAAGAAACAAGTAAAACCAGCTCACATGTTATCTAGGACTGTATTGCTTTGGAGAAACTGTATTTCAGATTTGCTAGAAGAGAATAATCTTTTCATGGTGAGTTGGCTGTTGGCATCTACACAGTATGGCTGAAGCTTAGTTATCAAAAATATTTTTGAGATTTTGAAAGGGTATACAAAGTGTAAGGGCCTTCAAAATACCCTAAAATTCCCATAGTATCTTTCAAATTGCAGTATTTTTCTTCAAATTAAACTTAGAGTCTATTTTTAAGATTTGTAATGACTTTTTTTCAGTATTTCTCATTGAGTGATTCATCCTTCTTGCCTGTAAGAACTGCTTACTATATTAGAATCTCTCTGAAACTCACATACAAAGGAGGTAGAAGCTGTCCTAAAATCTGTGTCATCAAGAATCTGGTTTAGATTTAGTGGTTGAAATGTGAGGTCATTTACTTAAGGGCTAGCTTCCTGAGCCCCTTGAAGATGATCTGCTAATAACCTGCAATTATCTTTGTGTGGGATAGGAAAAAATGCAGCATTCTGACCCATGACATTTATACCAGCCACTGCCCCAAATCAAGTATCAAGTAGTACCAAGGATGAGGTTATCAAGTTTTAGGGTAAGTGTGGCCCCTTAGACCTCCAACAGACACTCTCTGTTAACCCCCCGGTGTCCCCAAAGGGGAAGAGAAGGTGAGGAAGTGGATTAAAGCTGGAATAGCTTCTCTGCTGCAGAATCAGTGAGATTCTGAGAGTTGGAAGGGACCTTTAAAGGTCATGTACTTCAACCTCCCTGCAGTAAGCAGAGTGTCGCGGTTTGGGGTCAGGGCAGCCCCCAGACCGATAACAGACCGCTCTCTTTTAACCCCCCTCCCTCCCCAAAGGGGAGAGAAAAGGAATAAGGGAGAGAGACTTAGTGATTCGAAAAAGGAACTAAAGCAATTTAATCAAAAAATGAAATGAGGTATATACAAATATATACAAATATATACACAGCCAGTACCGAACCCAACCTCCCCCCGATGGTAATTACGTCACCCTCACGGACGCTGTGGAGGAGTTGGACTCTGGCACCGGGCCTTCAGGATCAGGATCGAAACGAGAGATCGAAAGAGCAAGCAAGAGAGCGAGAGAAGAAGAAGAAGCAGCAGCAGCAGAAGAAACAGAAGAAGCAGAAGAAGCAGAACGAACCTCTCGACCCCCAAACTTTATATACTGGATATGACGTGTATGGCATGGAATACCTCGTTGGTCAATTTGGGGTCACCTGTCCTGTCTGCTCCTCCCCACAGGTGCGGTCTTACACTTTCTGCACCCCCCAGTGCAACACACAAGTTCTAGCAGTGGCCTTGGTTTTGCATTCCACCCCTGGCAGTAACTGTAAACATTAGGTGTTATCTCTGCTAGAAGCAGAGACTGTCTGCAAAACATGCCTCCAACTCCAGAAAGTGCAGTTAGTTAGAAACTTAAGCTAAAAAGCAAAATCACTGAACTGAATTTGCTTGCTTTTCACCCAAACCAGGACACAGAGATTCATAGATTCATAGATATTAGATCAGGTTGCTCAGAGCCCCATCCAGCCTGCCCTTGAATATTTCTGGGGATCTACCACCTCTCTGGGCAACCTGTTCCAGTGTTTCACTCCCATCAGTGTAAAAAATGTCTTATATCTAGTGTAAATTCTACCTTCTTCAGCAGTGTTAATCTACCTTCTCCACAGGGCTGCTCTCAGTTTACTCATCACCCAGCCCTTTTTGATATAAGCACTAAGCCACTTGCATATGGACCTCCCATAGGTAGTGCTAAGTGTGAGTATGTTTCTGACAAGATTTGAGCTGAGTAGGGCTGAATTGTTTCACTGTTTAGAGAATTCTCCATTTTTCCTTTTAATTCCCTCCTGGATCTAGTGCTGCTGGTGTCGATCACATACCTTATTATTTTGGGCAGGAGCCATGAAAAATTGTGACCCTTCTCATGAGCATCAGAGGAAACAGTGATGAAAAGCAGCCCAAATTAGTACTAGAAAGGTAGAAAAAAAAGCAGTCCTTGGGTGATTTTGGTGACTGCAAGGTGCTATACCTTCTGTAGGAATTTTGACTTTCAGCATGCATGTGTCTTTTTTCCATGAACAGTGGATGATAAAGGAAGTGCAGGGCTTGCCACCCTACAAACAAATGCCACTGTCTGGGAGCTGGCTCCTTGTGTTCCTCTTGGTTTTTCTCAGGCGCCAAATAAGGCTTCCTCGTAAAGCTGTCAGCAGCAGCAAAGGCACCAGAGTCATTCCTCTGGAGACTGGAGGGTGCAGCTCTGCTCTCTGTTGCAGCAGACAGTTTTATCTGACATTTTGAAGTTGCAAACAGGCTTTTAAAAAGAAAACCCATCAATCATACTGTTGATTAAAAACCTGAATTGTGGATTTAATTGCGTTCTGATATAAAGAATGGCAAATAACACACTAATGGCACACAGGGAAGAAGTTCTGGCAAAATGAGGGTCTTCTGTAGGCTGTTGTGGTCCTTCTCACCTGAGAGTGCTGTATTGACTCACAATTTCTGTTTTTATTTTTGAAATATACGATGAGTTTGTCACCTAGCTGCAAAATAAATTTAAAGGCTTTAGGTGGACTTCTTATTTTTTTTTTTTTTAATAAAGCTATGAAAAACCTTGTGGAATAATGCATGTATTAGTTTAGTCCATTTGTTTAGAAAGTGATACAATGTTTTCTTCTAAATGCATGCAGTGTTCTTTAATTCATCATGTGGTTTTCCTTTTATCCAAGAACTGCATGCAGTATTTCTTCTAACAACAGCATTATCTATCACACAGCCACCCTTCATACACATTCCTTCACGTTTGTTGTTTCAGTTCAGAAGGTTGCTGTGATGAGTGGGATTTTAGATACTATTTTACCTCTGTGTTGGCATTAGAGAAAAGACACATTGTCTCCTCAGGCAGCAGATTATAAAACTTTTATCTCTGCTAATGGATATGCTACACAGTAAATGCCTTGTGCAGGCACAGAAGACTGTATTAATGTTGTGCTAATAAATCAGCTTTGAAATACCAGTTGGACCAGGAAAATATAAGACGAAAAAAAAACCCAACTATAAAATTCAACTTGACTTGGCAATTCTTCTTTTGTTTGACATTCTTCTCGGGTAACAGCTTCATATACTTCAAATATGAACTTCCTATGGTTTATTGCTGATGTTTGATATGCTGAAAACCTAAATATTTACAGTATTTCCTGGCTCTGCTACACTGCTGTGGAATGGTGGAAGTTGCTACTGCACTGGGGTGTAGTGAACAGTGAGGGTATGAGATCTGAAAGGGGAGAGGAGAGGCAGAGTTTTTTTGCAAGGGAGTTTGAAGCCATCACCTGTCCCTGCTGCCTGCTTCATGTGGATTCACAGATTCACAGATATTAGGGGTTGGAAGGGAGCTAGAAGATCATCTAGTCCACCCCCCCTGCCTGAGCAGGATCACCTAGACTAAGTCACCCAGGAACAGATCCAGGCAGGTCTTGAGTGTCTCCAGAGATGGAGACTCAGATCTCATCAGATTTAGAGATGACACCAAAGGGGGGAGCAGTTGCTTGAGGGCAGGGCTGCTGCTCAGAGGAACTCAGGCAGGAACCCTATGGGGTGCCTTGTGGGAAGAATGGGAGAAAGCAGATGGGTCTTGAACACACACTTTCAGGCTGGGTGTAAGGAAGATCTTTGTCACTATAAGGGCAGTCAAGCAGTGGAGCAGGTTGCTCATGAGCTTGTGCAGTCTCTGCTCTTGGAGGTTTTCAAGACCAGACTGGGCAAACAGACTTGCAAAGCCAGGTCTGACACCAGAGGTCACGCTGCTTCAAGCTGGAGATGGAAGTAGAGACCTCCTGAGGTCACTTCCAGCCCAAGTGGCTTTACAATCCTGACCTAGGACAAAGCTTGGAGCTAAAACTTAACCTATTTTTATCTTATTTTCTTGGTACATGTTTATAGGCAAATGATCCCAAGAGTCTTTTACAACCTAAATGATTTCAGATTTTTAGCCTCTACTGCATGGGTACTTGTCTATAAAGCAGAGGTGATGCTTCTTGTCTAGCTCACTGGTGCTTCAAGATATATGAAAGGCATTTTGGTACTTTGGAAAAGTAGGTATAGCCAGTGAAGCACATAGGCTTAAGAAGCTGACAGAGATGTATCTTCTCAAGCACTCTCTGTGAGGTCTTGGGAAGCTCTTTTCTGTTGGTACTTTCATGAAACTCTACCATATATATTTTCTCTGTGTGCTACCAAATAAGTTGGTCACCTTAAAAGGTAGCAAGCTGCAAAATGTGTTAATGTTAGCAACAGCTCTGACAGCAGCCTCTCTATATGTTTCTGCCAATTATGGTAACATTTGTCATATTTTCCTAGCTAATAATTTTCTTCCTGCTGTGGTGGTTGTTTTTGTGGGCTTCCAGACAGAGGGGGAGCAGACTTAGCTGCCTTTGCAGCAGGAGCACTGTGCCCAGTTCTGCCCTGTGAGTCAAATGTAATTGATGGATAAATGGAGCAGTTGTGGGGCTCTTTTTCCCCACCTCCACCTTTCAGCTTTGGTGGGCTTTAGGAAGAGCTTTGCAAAGCTGACCTACAGTTTTCACATATAAATAAGAAATGAACCTCTTAAAAAAAAAGAAAAAAAAGTAATATCTATTGGAAGTTACTAAAAATTACTTCTTTTGTGGTATTTTAACTTAGAAAGTCTCTGAGATAGCATTATAATAGGCAGGGGTGTGTACATAGAAATTCTAAGAAATATCAGGAATTTGAGTTTTAGAATATTTTGTAGTACCTTTTTTAAACTGCTGCTTCTTTTTCTTATCCTTCTCCACCTGCCTCTTCTTTTACAGGAAATAAAGAAAGACATGAAGAAAGAGAATACTGCCAACAAACCACCAGAGAAGCCTATAAATGAAGTTTCCAATGGAAGCCCTTTACTGTTGTCTGAGACAATTATTAGAACCAACAAAAAAGGTATGGTATATGAAAGCTTGAATTGAGATTAAAGTCAGACCTTTAAAATAGCAAAATGTAAACCTTGTTTCTAGAGCTAAAGCTGGAGCCTGTAAGAACTAAAGGCATAGCAGTAAAAAAAAAATTACAGAATCTCATTGTCCTCCTTAGACTAGCATATGGATGGGAAGGTATTATGGTTAATATTTCCATATTAATTTGCACAGACATCCCTTCTTAAAGAAATCCTTCGTAGATACATTTAATTAAGGAAAGCTGTATGAGGAGGTTACTAAAGCTTGTTTAAGTAAGGCACTGACAGCTTGCATATATGGAGATTTTTGCACAGTGATGTCAGTCCACATTCACATATTCATGTTCTATCTGGGACAGAGACTGGTTACTGACAGAGAATTTAAAAAAAAAAAAAAAGAAGTGGAAAACATAAAGCTTAACACATTAGTTTCCTGAGAAGTGTCAGTCACTATTTTTCTGTTTCTGACTTGGAATATGTGCTTTTCATATCTGGCTTGATCTCAATCTAGATGCATATGTAAGTTTTTGAGTTACTGAAATGAAAGCCCCCAGATCTTCTGTCTCTTCCCCTATCTTGCAGTCCTGCTCTCATAAATATCAGAAAAAAAAGAAGAAAAAAAAAGTAATATAAAAGCTGAATTTTTCTTTATGTTTATGGTCCCCTTTGTTTGTGGGAGGACAGTGTGCTATATGCAAGAGAGGGGCTGTATTTCTTCCTGAGGAATTCACAGGATTGCTTCTTGCTTGCAGTCTTATATGGAATAGTCTGCTGTCATTAATCATTGCTGCAGGGTAATTTCCATTTTGGCATGTCTTCTGTACTGTTAGGACTATGGTAATTTCTTCCATATTATCAGTGAATATTGTATTTGAGCTGCACTTTGACTAGAGGTCTTACACCTAAGATATACAACTGCAAATGAGGAAGATGTAATAATTTCTGGAAAATGTGTGTCTCCCTTTGAATTGTGAGGGGGAGTAATCTCCACCTCTTTTTGCAAGATCAATGTCCTCCGAAAGAAAAAAATGGTAAATGAATCTCAGAAAGCTTTGTCTTTTGTGTTTGCAACATGGTCTTGAATCTGGAGACATGTCCAGCATTTCTGCTTTGGGTGTTTCAAGCAACAGCAGAATTAAATGACCAAGGATTACTCTCTTTCATGGCTGCTCTACAGAACCATACGAGTAGCTGGGAAATTATCTAGGGACCAAGCCTGTTCCATATTGCTTCAGCTCCTATTTGGAGAAGGCTAATAGCTGTGGCAGATGCAGAGATTCGACTCAGTCACAAGAGGATAACACTCCAAATACGATGCTTAGAGCACAGGCTTTTCCCCTCTTTCTTCCCTCTGGCTCAGAAGCTTTAAAAGATTCAGGAAAGATCTCAGTCTGTAGCTGGAGAATACAAATCTTTGTATTTATTGAAAGGAGGGAAGCAAAGACTGGCGTGAAGATCTGCAGCTTGAGAAAGCAACAACTCCATGTATCAGTACAGGCTGGGGGCTGATGTACTAGAGAGCAGCTCTGGAGAAAGAGACCTGGGGGTCCTGGTGGACAGGGGGATGACCATGAGCCAACAATGTGCCCTCGTGGCCAAGAAGGCCAATGGCATCCTGGGATGCATTA
>VYZU01053757.1:139885-152856 GCA_013401355.1 Ceyx cyanopectus | reverse complement strand
CTGTTCCAGTGCCCACCACTCTCTGTGTAAAGAACTTCTGCTTTAGTTCTAACCTAAAATAAATCTAATCTACTATACTCTACTCCAGTTGTGAGCAGTCAGATATCTGTATCTCTGAATTCTGAAGGACAGAGAGTACTAAATCTCAAGTCTACTAGAAAGTGTTTTTGTAGTAAACCTCTCAAGTTGGAGTAATACCTTATGATGGAAGAAAAGTGGAAATGTCTCAACTTCAGCAGGACAAAGAAAACAGTAACTTCTGTTGGTGAGGCAGCTGATACTACAGATGAGAGATGCTTCTGTATCCATTTCCCATCAGAAGGTATGGGGTAGGAATTATGACTATTTTAAAGAAGGATAATGAATTTTAAGGGAAGAATAAACTGGTAAATGAAAAGCCTGGCTTCTTTGAGCAGGTAGAAAAAGGAATCAAAGCAACATCCCACAGTGTGTTCACAGTGGATGCAGACAACTGCTGCTAAAGATCTAACATGACTGGGGATTCTCAGCAGCACCAACAGCACTTAGCTAATCCATCCTGTTCACATGTCTATTAACCCAAGGAATTGCCTCACATCTGCCCAGAACTCAGGTAATTTGGATTTGATATCAATCAAACTTCTCCTGCAACAGAACTTTCTTCAATCCAGCCACAGAAGAAGGAATCTGTACCACCTCTGTTCTGTGCTTGTACAGGGAACAGCAACATCTTGTCTCAATCTCACCTGAAGAAATACTTCTATTCTAAGGGTAGTTCTGGAGAGTGTTAAAAACTGGCTACAAGGGTCTAAAATGAGATGGTACAAAGGTTTCGTGGGTGGGAATTTTCTCAAAGCAGGCAAAAGAAGCTGGCAGAGCACTGGTAATGATTTGCTTTGTTGTTCTTCCCTTTTCATTAGATCTCCAAATGTCAAGGAAACTTGTGAAGGCAGAAAGGCAGCAGGTCCTGTGCCAGAGCTATTAAAGGGCAAATGAGACAACCTGGATAATTAAAAGCCTATAAGGCTGGCATCAATCCCAGCAAAATAAATGGAATCATTCCTACAAGTCTGCATTAGTGAAGGTTTGAGGAAAGGATCTAGAATTAATGTCAGTCCACAGGATTTTTTGGAGGGCAGAAGTTGCCAGGGTGGTGTGAGATCTTTGCAGAGATCCCAGGAAGCAGGTGCTGTTCAGCACTGCCCTGTGCCAGAGAGCACTCAGGATGGCAGCACAGGTCCCTGGGTTTTCACCTTGTCTTAGCAGTGGGATTAGACACCAGCACGACAGGGAACACCTGCCTGACAGTTTTACTGTTTAATTGTGGTTTCTTTTTTCCAAGAACTATTCCTCTTCCTTCCCTTCACGGCGTGCCAATGACAAGCTGCTATTAAACACAATTATTCACACTGAATTGCAAGGGGAAGCTGTTGGAAGAAACCTTCCTAAATCTCATTTCTAGGACAGAACTGTTGCTGTGGTGCTGGTCTGAAAGAAGCTGAGCTGGAGATTCATTTCCCACACGTGAAGGTGAAGCCCTTTCCCAACCATTCCCAGAAGTTCTGCTGCTCTGCAAAGTCCAGGATGCAAATTGTTGCCTCTCTCCCCAGTTGGTGCTGTTTCCCTGCTGATGGGATTCAGCAATCCCAGCACACCTCATTTAATTCCTCATCATTTCACCCTGCTTAACACATCTTTTCTAAATTACTTTTGCCTTTGTACTGGGAGGGAGTACTGGCTGATTTTTTTTGCTATAAAGCTCCCCTCTCTCAGTTCCATTGTTCAGTCTGCAAAAGGAATGAAGCAGCAGAGAGCAATTCTGGGAGCAGCTGCTCTCAATGAGGATATGGCCCATGCTGTGGACTGTCACTGCACACAGCAGCCCTGTCTGCACCTCCTTGCTGCCTGCAGGACCAGTGCCAAGGCAGCCCAGCACAATCTGTGAGTGCCCAGGCTCACAGGGTAGAGAAAATGTGCCCATTTCGTGCTGCTTTAATTATATTTTCTTTTTTTTGAGTGGAAGAAAGGCATCTTTCTAGTCTTTAGCTCTGTTAACACTATTATTCCCACTATAAGCAAACAGAAAAACAAACAGAAAGACAACAATATGGAATAAATTACAATAAATGCTCTGGTGTTTTGCCAGACATAAGGCATAAGTTTTGATAATTGTAGGTTAGAAAATGTAAAGTATTTCCATTTCTGTTTTAGCAGATCCAGCTTTGGTAACCTTTTTTTGTGGCTTTTTTTTTCCTAATGTTAATTTTCCTTTGAATGATCAGAGATATTCTTGCCTGAAAACAACCATGTCCTATACTAAAGCAATCATGTCATGAATTTACTGAATTTACTTCCTACAACATTTCTTGAAGAGATCTTTAAGGATTTGTGACCAAAGATGCAAAACTTCACTTAATGAAGTTAATAATAATAATTTTCTGCAGGTTTGGAGACAAATGCACAGCTCAAAGAATAGTTCCCAGTTGGCTTTTCACCTTGCCAAGCTGCAGACTGACTGATTTATTCATCTGCCATGATGTTTGCCACAAATGAAAGCACAACAGAGCTGCAGCTTCTTACATCTAGCATTTTAGAACAGCACTGCCCCTGGAAATGCCAGTTCCAGCCTCAATATTCCTCTTAATACTTCTCCATCTTTACATTCTGATTTGGTCTTAAGCCCTTGGAAGAGCTACACAACTGTTCTCAGAAAAAATCCATTCCCTCCAAATATTAGATCTGGTTTTGCCTCCTCGTTTTCTGTCTCCAAAGGGAAATAGAGAAGGAAATAATCATTTCACACAGTGTTTGGTTACCTAGAGCAGTGTCCCTGATGCCTCATTCCCTCCTTCTTTTCAAGTTTTCATATTACAAAATCTAACTTTTTGCCTCCTCTTCTGCTCATCCCTTAAAATCCATTTCATTTTACCAACAGCTTCTGTTATAACTGACAAAATGAAAATAATTATTTCATATTCTTTCCAAATCCTTGCTACTCTGGAACCATTGCATTCCATTCCATTCTGTCCCATCTATACACTGAGTGTATATGAAAAAAAAGAAGAGTACACTTATACTGACATAGAAAGAAGAGCACCATTTATGAATGAACAATACATGGATTTTAGAGCATTGTCTGTGCAGTGCCAAAAGTTCTCAATCAATATGTCAGAGATCCAAACCACACCAATAGTTTATGTCAAACTGCAAACACTCCTGGAGAACATTAATTATATGCTCAGAACTCATTTCTAATGAGCTTTTAATTAGAGAGGATGTCCTCATATCTTAATTGTTAAAAGCAGAGAAATGAAGAGAAGGTAATTCTTAAAAACATGTTTCAATGGACATTTCATTTATTACAGCAGAATTGCAAAGACTCTTGGCTTAAAGTCACTTGTCTTTTACTTACTATGGCAATACAATGCATGATAAAGGATTTTATTTCCTTTGTCATCAGTAAGGATGCAGATGGGACATCTCACTGATGGCTGCCTCTACAATTTAGTCAACAGAGGGAACTTCATTGCTCTGAACAAGAGCTAAATGCAAAATACACTGCCCCGGACTGGGAGAGGGCTGACCAGCTTTTCTTTATTTCCTTGGCTAATTAGCCATTCTCCCACACTGCAAGCAGAGAAAAAGCAGCACAGTGCTTTACAAAATGTCTGCAGACAGTTCTGCAATAAAAGCTTTCGTGGTACTTCACACAGTCCCTCATGAGAAAGACCATTTGCTTGGCCAGCATCCAGCAAACTCTGACCAGTAACCCCATCTTTGTGCTGAAATTCAGCAGCTCAGCTTGATGGGATTCTCTGGAGCTCTGCACAAAGGCCCTGCTGTGTGTCACACAGGACTCTGCCTGGCCAGCCACGTGGCCTTTGGCACTGTTAGGATCCAAGAGAGAGTTCAGCTGATTACCTGGTTTGCTTTCATTTGGTTTACACTGAACTTCTTCCACACACTCTGCAGGGAACCAGCCAATGTGTCCCCGGGTGCTGCCTTCCCAGAATCCACCTTCACCGATGCTCAGAACTGCAGAGACACACAAGGAAACATGAAAAGTTTGTCTCTTCTTGTGCCAAAACCCACAGCAGTTACACAACACACTCAGTGAAATCTCAATCTCCTGTTGCTAAAAGCAAACCTGTAAACTCCCCCACAGGGTAACCTATAAATGTGACCCTCCTTGAGCAGGCTGTGGAACCTCTTCCTAAACTTCTTTTTGGCCTAAGTTTCTTGGCCCTCAATACTTTCCACTTCCAGTTTTCTTGTTGCTTATTTTATCAGGAATGGTCAGAGTGAGACCACAAAAGCTGTCTTGCCTGTTCAGATTATTACCCATCATAACACTGAACCCCACTGAAATTGGGGATTAATAAGACAGATTTTGGTATCTCCTCTGCTTTCTGCCTTCTTTATTTAGTGGGTGGCTCCAGGGATTTCTAAGGTAGGTCAAGTAACATGATTGAATGGTTTGAGGACCCAGCCAATCCTTGGATACCCCATAGGTGCAACCCACAGTGTAGATCCTTCTGAAACATTTCAGTGCTCTTTCTCAGTAGAAGATAACACAATAGAAAGGAGAATGATTTACAACAGGAAAAAAAAGGCTTTATCCCTGTAATTCTAATTATCTCAGTATTAATCCTTGGACTCAATGAGGATTGTGACAAAAGACTGCAGAACAACAAGATGTGTTTTTACTAGTAAGTAACTGGAGATGAATTAAATGACACTGTGCATTAAACTGGAGCAAAGGTGAGATTCTGATGTGAAACCCCCAGGGTTAGCTGTTCTGAACAGGCTGGGTGGGAATCTAGCTCAGTCACACAACACAGCCCCCAGAGCCCAGCTGCTCCAAACACAGTGTTCAGTGACAGCTCCCTGGGCTGCCCACAACAAGCCCGTGGCAGTGGAAGCAGCACAGCTCCATTAGCTGAGTGCTAGCTCAGCCAGCCCTGCTACACATCAAGGCTAATTAGCCCAGTCCCATCTCTGCTAAGGGATGTGCATGGTCTGCAGGCCCTGGGATAACAGCTCTGCAGGGCAGCTCAGTGGAAACTGGCTCAGAGGGGCTCTGATGGGGTCCAACATGAGTGCTGTCCCTGCCTCATCCAGCTTCAGCCCAGCCTGACCTCAGCTGCAGCTCAGCTCTGCAGCACTGCAACTGCTGGGGCTCCGTGGCATCCACTCTGAACTGCATTTGCACTTCTACAGGGGAAGAGGAAAATCAGATCAATCCAAAAAATCCAAATAAAATGATAAAAAATTGTTGGGAATGCTGAGAGGTGGTAAGATTCCCTAAGCAGGATCTGCACTGGAAAGTCAGTGTTTACCTAGCTGCTCATTACAGCCATTCTGAGCTGGTTGGGGGATTAGTTAGAGAGCACAAATATCTATTAACTGAGATAATCTGACAGTAAAAACGTTTTTCAAAGTGTCAGCTGGAAGTCTTTTGATGTTGTAAATTCAGACATGAGTTTCCCAAACTGCCTATTTGCACATCACTGTCAGCAAGCACCTCTTCAGCCCAGGAAAGAGAACCACTGTGGCCAGATCCCACTGCTGGATGGCTCCCAAATGCACAATTTAGGGGGAAAGCACCTCCCCAGGTACTTATGGGGTACTGGGGGAGGGTGCTGACCTTGTAAGACACCAACAAGCTGAATAATAACTTTTTAGCATGGTTTCTCTTTTAGTTATCTCACACCACTGATATTCTTAATATAAGCAGGAAATATTAACATTTAAATGCAGGCAAAAAAAATCAATAAACCAGATCTGTGCTTTCACTGTATGAATACAATAAATAATAAAGTAATAAGCATACATAACATGGATTTGATGATCTCTAGAGGTCCCTTCCAACCCCTAATATTCTATAATTTGGGGCATAATTAATGAAAAATATGTTGATTAATTCCAGTTGTTCTTGAAAATGTTTCCAACCTGTGCATTTTAACACACAATCTGCTAAGTCAATGTTACATAACCCAGAAGCCTGTTCATTCATCCAATGTATACTGGGTATTCATCAGCTTCCAATGTATTTTTAACAGTGGAACCTCTGCTCACATAAGAATAGAATGCACTTCTTAAAGATGAGATAAGGAAGTAGGAAAACTTTATTAGTAATATATATAGATATTATAATTATTGCAGGATCCCATTCTACTTTGATTTCACTTCAACTCATCAAAGCAAGTGTAGGACTCCAGCAGAAAGGGATTTCAAAATGTGAGGCAGGGAAAAAATTCCTATTGCAAGGACTTTGGGGGGGTTTTGAGGAAGAGTTTTCAGGGCTGAATCTCAGTCCTGGTTGCACTCCATCAACTGGCAAGACAAGAGAGAAGAAAAACCACTTAGAGATTGAGAAAGACTTCCCTAATTTGGTATTTATTGAGCTGTCGGATCTGCTATTCTGACACTCCAAATTACATGGATATTTCCATCTCTAAAAAGCATTTGCAGTGTAAGAAGGAAGTTGGGTGTTCCACACCCAGAGAGTAATTTCATGTGTTTATGGAAGTGGCAGCTGAGAAGGGATCCAAATCAAGCTGGGGAAAAAAAACGTGCTTTGTAAGTCTATCTGTGAATGGAAGGAGAAAAGTGATTACTGCAGAGCAAAACTAGTCCTGCTGTAATCATCTGGCAGCAATTATTCCATGTTGGTGATTACCAAGAGCAAGAGCAAAGCAAAAGGACCTTTCCTTGCCTGGAAAGAGGGAGAAGGGGAAAGGAGGTGTTGCCAGAAAGCAGCCTTCCCAACTCTGGATCAAGCCTGGCTGGAGGTTACACCTGCAACCAAAATGGCACCACCCTGGGACTCCCCACCATGGAAAAACATCTTTATAGGAGCCCAGGAAGGAAGGGGGAGGCTGATGGAGCTGCAGAGGCAGGGAGATGAGCTGAGCTGAAAGGCAAACGTGGGGCAGCAGGGATGCAGATATGTGCAGACTGAGGTGGAGGACAAGCACGTGGGGCCTGAGCCTCAAAAAGCAGCAGCTGAGAACTGGTTCTGCACTGCTAAAAACCTGGATATCATCTTTGGAGCTTATCTCAGGTGAGGTCTTAATAAGAAATCCTGCAGCAGGAGCCCAAGCCATAATAATCTACCTGTCTGAAACTGGCAACACCAGTTGTATTCCAGTGTAGGCAACTGGGAACTGGGATAAATCACATTGTAGTCGATCATTTCACACCAGCAAGACATTTTTTCATCAACATTTTCCCTTCTGAAGGACCTAACAATGGTAAATCAAAGGACAACTTTCCCAAAATAATTAAGCTTCATCATTTCATTTATTTTCCCCTTTTGCTTTAATAAAAACAACTGAGGTGGTTGCTATGGCAAGAGCAGGCCAGAGCCTCCTGACACACAACCTGAATTACTAAAGGACATGGTGGTAGCAGAAGTAAAATGAAAGTTCTCCTAGTGTCATGAATCCTGGTACATCTTTTCACAGCAGAACTACAGTTGAAACCAAGAATTATGTTCAATTACATGAACAAAACCTCAAATCAAAACTGGGCAAGTGTAAACAAAACTGCAATGTTTGATCTGTTTTTGCACACAGGCAGGTAAATCAAAACCAATATTTGCAGAGCCAAGTGCTGAGCACAGTGACAGTTCTCTGCACCTCAAGTGCAACTTGGCTGGTTACTGGTGACTGGAAAGGCTGCCTTTGAGTCAGGAGCAAAGGTGACAGGGATCTGGGGATGCTCTCAGGTCCTAATCCCTTTGGCACAGACTTAGCAGCAAAGGGAGTTCTGCTGGAGGGGGAGCAAGCCCCTGTCTTCATGGCACCACTGATCTACCAGACAAAGCACAACTCCCTCCCCTCCTCAGACACAAGCAACACGAAGGAATGAGTTGGGTTATTATCTCTGATGAGTCATAATTATTTATGTCAGGAAGTCAAATCAAACCAATCAAGGCAGGAGGCAGTAAGGGAACAAAGCAGCCCAATGATCTGGGTGAGATTAATATTCCATTTCACATTTATCTCATTCTTCAGACAAAAGAGCAGCAAAACAATGCTCAGCCAAACCTCTCAGGTTAAATTTGCTGCCATGCTTATTTACACTAAGTGCTCCTGAAGAAACAAAACAGCATTTCTGAGGCCCTTCCCTTTCCAATATTTCACTAACCTAAGAAGTTAAAAAGCCTGGGAGACCAACTTTCCTTCTACCCAAACGTGCTGTCTGTTGCCAAGATCTTCAAGCACAGCAGGGGTTTAATAATCTTCCTTTTTCTAAATGACTTGCAAGTAGATTTCACAAGAAATGAAAATGTTAGTGATATATTTGGATTGCCCTCCTGGCTGAGATCACACTGAAATACAAGGAGTGTAGGAAGGGTCAATATTTCCAATGCAGAAGGACTGCCTTTCTGTCCAGAACAGATGCCTGAGTCACTACTACTGAGTTACTACTTCTCTGACCTCACAGAATGCAGCTGAGAACAAAGCCTGGCTGCACTAAACTCTGAGCTGTGCAGCCTGGGTCTGCACAGGAGGCATCTCAGAAGGTTCAGGACAAAGTCTGTTGGAACATATTTGAGATTCTATAGTAACTCTCTGTTTTTCTAGCTACTAAGCACCAGGAAATCAGTTTAATCACCAGAAGAGTTAAAGAAGCTAAGCATGTTTCAAACCTAGCCCTGGATTTTGTTTGCTTTCCTGGTGAGAGAGAGGAGACAGTGATATCAGGGCAGGCCACCAAGAAAGGTGAAATTTTACAGTGGAAACCACCCCTGAACAAACTATACTATGATCTGGGAGCTGAGCACTGGAAGAAATAACTAGAAATCACAAGGCAAATGGAAAGGCTGCAATTAAAACACCTAGAAAGACAAGAAAAACACCTATGAGCTGGGTGAGACCTCCAAAGTTCTTGGTGTATTTGACTCAGGCAACTGTGGAGTCTTCTTTCTAGGGCAGGGAAGGAGACCTCACATGCATTTCAGGGATGTTTTACAATGAAATAGGTTCTGAAAACAATTGTGATTAGTTCATTTCCAAGTGTCTATTCCAAGAAGGTGCAGGTTTGAATCCCTTCTTGAGGCTGCACAAGAACTTCTGCATTGTCTCCATGGCACAGAGAGCTGCTCATTCCTTGCTCACTAAGAACTTTGGGGCACTGTATTCTCTTCATCCATCTGAGTTCTGTTCTAAAAGCAGCCACCTGATGTAAAAAGAAAATTTAGCAACCCAGAAGCTGATGAAAATCCATTTTACAGATGCTTTAGATCTATTTGGGGCTTTGGATTGGGGCAGGTTTATTGCCATGGACTCGTAGATATGAAATGAAGAGAGAAAGAGATGAAAGGTGTTACAGTGAGGAATTCTTGATGTGAAAACATAAGCTCAGGGTTGATCTCCTGTAAAGGAAGATACTGGATTTATTTTTACAACAGCCATGGCCCTTCCCTCCTGAGTGGCAGACACACAAATGATGTCAGTGTGTATGACTAACAACTAAAAATAAAGCAGATATTTTTGTCCAGGCTACGTCATATCCTATTAATACAAGGCCTTTTTTGTTTGGTTGCCATTTTCTTTGGACCTTGCCCATTCACAGCTTTCCTGAGCCATTTCCAGGTATCATATACTCTCATATATTGTCCCTTGTGCACTTCTACTGGTTTTAGAAAGAAAGAAAAACATCTGCCTGGTCTTCATCTGTTGAAATCACTTTTCATCAGGCCTTCAGGAATTTGTCCCTCTCCGTGACCCTTCTAATTCTACCAAGTTCAAAAAGAAAATCCATAAAATAAACCCACATTTCCCAACTAATCCCTTTCTGTAATATGCTGTTCTGGGTTTTTAGCCCTGTAATAACTGCCTTGCTACATCTTCACTGTGATTAGACTCATGGGATGTGCATGTGATGAGCATCTCCCCAGGGTCAGAATCCATAGCAAATCCCAACCCATGTCTGAACCCCCCCAAAACACCCAAGAAGCCAGAACTTTAGCAGCAGTGTTCCATACAGAACAGCTGAGAGAGGAGAGGGGCTAAGGAAAAGCTTTTTTGGTTTTCAAATGCAAAGCCAAGATGGTTCCAAGGTGAGGAGAATCTGAATCCCAGAGGGTTTTCTGTTGTCTCATTTCCTCCCAGCACTGCACCCTAAATCCCAACCAGGCATGTGTACCTCCAGAAAACCCAAAGCACTGCCTGGAGCATGGTCTTGCTAAGCAAGGCTCTAAAAGACAGAAAAAAAAAACCCACTACCAAGTGGAATTTCTGCTCAGAAAGAGTAAAAGAGCAGGACCTGGCTTTAAGGAACTGGGATTTAAGGAACACTTGGAGTCTGTTTCAGTAACAATTAATCACAGTAATAATAATAACAGTAATAATTAATTTCTAGTTATTATCAGAAGATATTTGCCCTGTAAAACAAGATTCAAACCTCACAGCCCAGACACAATCTCAATTTCTGTCTTAGCATTTTGACATCACTGGGCACTGTCCCCCTCAAAAATTACTGGTCCTCAGTTTAGATCATACTGTGCTAAGATCTGAAAGTGGATGATTTCTTCTTGCATTGTTATCCTGTCACTGTCATAATAACTTAAAAAAATCTATTTAACCTTTATTGAAATTTAAATCCCTTATTTTGGGGATATTTTTGCATATAACAGTCTCAAATTCAGAGGGAAAGAAGCAGCCAGCTAACAAACACCTCAAACAAAACCCAGCCTCCAAACAACCTGCTGCATTGTTTCCTCCCTTGCCAGGCACAACATTTTCTGGCTTGTCTTTCTCCAGAACAGCCTGGAGTCTCTACTGGTTTATTCTGGTGCCAACAATGTTGATCTTGCACCTCTAGAGAGACAAGAACAATGCTACATGTTGAAATCCAACCAGCCATTTGAGCACAACTGTGCATAACCCTGAGGAAGGGCAAGCCTGCAAACCTCACCACCCCCTTTCTCAGCTGGACCTGGATGCTCTTGCTGCCTTCAAAACACCAAGTTTTGCCTCAATTTTAACATATCCTTAGTTGGGAAGTGCACAGTGGACAGAAATTTCACATTCACCACCACACCACCCCAGGTATTTACAGTTGGCTCTACCCACCTTAGTCTCAGGAGGGGATGTTTTCTACTTAACCAATAAATTGTTCCTCGAGGAAAACACTTGAAACAGACTTGACCTTCCCCCATTTTCCTTCCTGAGCTGCTTCCATAGCTGACATGTTTACAACCTTTGAAAGCCCTGGAGTTGTCTTTCTGTAATGACTACAGAAGCCAATTACGTGCTCTGGGTGAAAAACAATGCTGCTATTAGTGCACCTCTGTTTAATTTCTGTAGCACTTGGAAATCACCTCAGGTTAGAACAGCAGCTAGCTATGCACTGGATATAAAATCCAGCTGGGTGGAAAAGACCCTGGAAAGAAACAGAATCCACTTGGACTGAGTGGATTGTTGGTTTTTTTTTTCCTCTAAAATAGAATTTTAAACCAAAATGTCCATCTAGGAGAAGAAAGTGTTTACTTGACATGAATTCCACACTCACCTTTGACTCTGTCTCCTTTGTGCAGGTGAATTTCCCCTTCTCCTTGAGGTTGATATGGCTTTACAACAATAAAAAGTCTCCCAGGAACAGCACTGTAAAGCTTGCGCTTTGGACCCTGATAATCCAAGGCAGCCAGAGCATCCTTGTTGGCACTGGGACTGTAAACAGCACTGGAAAATCAGAATGGGAATTAGAAAACATTCACCTCTTACTTGAAATGGGCAAAGTGAATCATTTATGATCACGTTAGCAGGATGAAATGAAGCAGTGAATAACAGAATTGTCTCCCAGTAAGAGATCTAAGTTAGCAGGAAAAAAAAATACCCCTTTTTCATCCTAAATACAAGATTTAATCTTGAAATCAATATTCATCTGACCACAATGGCACAGAAATGAAAACGTAACACTGAAGTTCTTAATTTTTCTGCAAAATAAACTTGCTCATTCATAGACTGATGAAGTTTAAAATTCATATGCAAATCAGACATCACAAGCATCACAATTTGTCAGAGACTTTAACAGTTGGGCTCAAAGATCTGAAAGGTCTTTTCTCACCTAAACAATTCTGTGATTCTGCTGTTCAACTCTGAAAAAACATGTCAAAAACCAAACCAAACAAACAGCAAGAAACCAAATCACCAAACCAAACCAAACCCCAAATCAAAGCAAACAACACACACACAAATAAACAATGTACAAACTTGAAGCCTTGCACAGAAAGCCTAGAAACAGAAAATATTCATGAGGAAGAAGAAAATCCATGTGGATTTCTAGGCAAAAGGTAGGATATGAAAGAAAGAAGAATGATGTAGTGATGCTCTAGCATTGAACACTGCACTCTCTTGCAAGGAGAAAGTCAAACTGCTGTGATCAGTGAAAAGGGCTGGAGTTTTCTGTTTCTTTAACCTTCTGTTTTAACCAGTCTATCAAACTAGGACTCAAAATAGGTGGAAAAATCCCCAAACAGAGTGGATCTTTCCCATCAGGAACAACTGTAGTGTTTGGAGCAGCATCTCCCTTTCACCTCAGTGTTCTGTTCTACTGCTGTGAAGAGGTGCTACTAAAGCCAAGCCACACTTCAGAGGTTAAAGTGAGTTCTGGTTGCATGTCTGGGATGGAGTTTGCACCAGAATCCTCAGCCAGTTGTTTCAAGGAAGACAGGGAAAAGTAACATTTGGGTTTCAGTCCTTTTGCTTTATTCTTCTTCCTTATCACCATAAAAAAAAAATCAATCCAGACCTTAAACTTGCCACACATCCAATTTCCACTCCTATCAAACCATTCTTCAGGAATGGGATAGAGGATTTCTTCCAAACCCCATCTTTCCTCTCTGCCCTTGTCCCCAGTGTGTCCCAAGGCATGAAGGAGCAGGAGGGGCTGCAGGGATTTCAGGTGTCCTCATGCTGGAGGTGGGCCCCCCTGATGGCTCAGCCCTGCCTGGGGCTGTGCTGCAGCTCCTCTCTCAG
>VYZU01053757.1:9093-139072 GCA_013401355.1 Ceyx cyanopectus | reverse complement strand
TAAACAGCACTGGAAAATCAGAATGGGAATTAGAAAACATTCACCTCTTACTTGAAATGGGCAAAGTGAATCATTTATGATCACGTTAGCAGGATGAAATGAAGCAGTGAATAACAGAATTGTCTCCCAGTAAGAGATCTAAGTTAGCAGGAAAAAAAAATACCCCTTTTTCATCCTAAATACAAGATTTAATCTTGAAATCAATATTCATCTGACCACAATGGCACAGAAATGAAAACGTAACACTGAAGTTCTTAATTTTTCTGCAAAATAAACTTGCTCATTCATAGACTGATGAAGTTTAAAATTCATATGCAAATCAGACATCACAAGCATCACAATTTGTCAGAGACTTTAACAGTTGGGCTCAAAGATCTGAAAGGTCTTTTCTCACCTAAACAATTCTGTGATTCTGCTGTTCAACTCTGAAAAAACATGTCAAAAACCAAACCAAACAAACAGCAAGAAACCAAATCACCAAACCAAACCAAACCCCAAATCAAAGCAAACAACACACACACAAATAAACAATGTACAAACTTGAAGCCTTGCACAGAAAGCCTAGAAACAGAAAATATTCATGAGGAAGAAGAAAATCCATGTGGATTTCTAGGCAAAAGGTAGGATATGAAAGAAAGAAGAATGATGTAGTGATGCTCTAGCATTGAACACTGCACTCTCTTGCAAGGAGAAAGTCAAACTGCTGTGATCAGTGAAAAGGGCTGGAGTTTTCTGTTTCTTTAACCTTCTGTTTTAACCAGTCTATCAAACTAGGACTCAAAATAGGTGGAAAAATCCCCAAACAGAGTGGATCTTTCCCATCAGGAACAACTGTAGTGTTTGGAGCAGCATCTCCCTTTCACCTCAGTGTTCTGTTCTACTGCTGTGAAGAGGTGCTACTAAAGCCAAGCCACACTTCAGAGGTTAAAGTGAGTTCTGGTTGCATGTCTGGGATGGAGTTTGCACCAGAATCCTCAGCCAGTTGTTTCAAGGAAGACAGGGAAAAGTAACATTTGGGTTTCAGTCCTTTTGCTTTATTCTTCTTCCTTATCACCATAAAAAAAAAATCAATCCAGACCTTAAACTTGCCACACATCCAATTTCCACTCCTATCAAACCATTCTTCAGGAATGGGATAGAGGATTTCTTCCAAACCCCATCTTTCCTCTCTGCCCTTGTCCCCAGTGTGTCCCAAGGCATGAAGGAGCAGGAGGGGCTGCAGGGATTTCAGGTGTCCTCATGCTGGAGGTGGGCCCCCCTGATGGCTCAGCCCTGCCTGGGGCTGTGCTGCAGCTCCTCTCTCAGCACCATGGGACAAACTCCACGGGAGAGCTGCCAGTTCCCCTGCCAGCCCAGGCTGGAATGGCAAGCAGCAGCCCCAAGAGGTGACAAGCACCTGAGGCACACAGGCTGGGAAGATCCCACAGCCCCTTCCAGAGCTGCTTTCCAGCTCCCTTCAGCACATAAACCTCATTAACCCTTTGTCACACTCTAACCTTCTCCACTGACCTACCCTTCTGGCTGCTCCTCCTGCAGAACCCCAATCTAGTGCTGTGTCAAAAAGGGCTTTTTTCATCTACACAGAGCCACAGCTTCCTGCTCAATGGGCTATTTGCAAATAATCAGCAGAGACAGCAATAATTCCCACATTTAGCTGACAGCAAGTAGGTGGTCATACAGTTAAACAAAATCTGTGAGCAAAGTGTCATGTAAGGTACCATTCATGACTGCAAAACAGGCTTTGTGGCAAGAAAAGGCATTGCTTGAGGGAAAAATTATATATAAAATCCTTCTGGTTGGCTTTAAATTTAGAGAGCCTCCAGCTCTCCTTTCAGTACATCTCTGAAACAAGTCCTGATGGTCCATGCTGCAGCTGGGCAGCAGCCTAAGCAGCTGAGATACTAACATTTTTAATTGTTGTTCCCTCTTCTCTTTACTTCAGGAATTTGGAAGTGATTCTCTCAGTGATGAAACTAGTGATGAAAAGGCACTTTTTTTCTGCAATAGAACAGCCACTGTCCTGAAGGTAAAACCTGCTCTGGTGGCATCAGCAGCATCCAGGGGAACACGAGGACAACTGTTCTCTACAAAGCACCTCAGAGCCACCTTCTGATCTAAGGCACAGACTCACCCAAGCAAAGCCTCATTTCAGACAACCTGGTTTCCAGCTGAAACAGGTCACAGTGAGAAAGTGGCACCCAAATTATAACCAAATGAGGTTTTGCCATTATTGTAACACAGAAGGGCAGATGAGTTCACTCTGCTGCATGAAACCACTGGCGTAAGACACTCGTGTCCTGGTTCTTCCAGTGATTCTTAGATCTCAGACAGCATTTTGGATTTTTTTCTTCTTTTTTTTTTTCTGCAATTCCATCTCCAGCAGCATTGTTACTGCCACAGACAGTGTGTGTTTGTCAGCTGGGGTGCCTGCAGCCAAGGAGAGCAGCAGAATGTGCAGGGCAGCAGGTGACAGCTTCCACTACACAATGCTTTTGTTTGACTTGAAAACTCAAGTAAAGCTTCATCACACCTAGAGAGGACTGTTCCTTAAAGCTCCTGTCCTCTGCTGCTCTGAGCACCATGGCTTTTGGTGTTGGGAAACAGGCAAGGCAAAGCCTGCTGTTTTAAATGACCATTGGTCAAAACATTTAAGTTTTAATCCTCTCCATCAGTGCTCAGCTCTACCTCCCTTGCCACCCTGAGCTTTAACCCTTCTTCTTAGTGCACCTTCACTTGCACACTTAGATCAGCTCCAGAGTTCTCCAAGTGAAGCTGCAATTTCCTATTCACAGGGCAGTGGCTTCACAAATATTTGTCATCAAGACTTGGACACGATCCTCCGTTTCATTACATTATTTACCATACCTACATCACTCTAATTAGTCAGGATTTGCTCTCCAGTGGGACATAGCTGCAGGATATTTGCACAGAGTGCCTGCTAAATCACATTTGTAATTCAAGAGGACAGAAAGAGCAGCAAAGTCACAGGGAATGCAAAACCCTGCAGCAGTGATAAGCATGAAAGAAGCCCACGACATCTATCACCACCATCTCCACAAGCCCCCTTTGCTCTAAGCTTGACTGCTAACAGCCCCACTTATTCCCCCCCTGTTATCCCTTTGTTTTACTCTTTGATTCAGCAGACATTTGGAGAAGAGGGAATGGAAACATTCTCTGTCTCATCACCCATAAGCAGCTCCACCACTGGTTACAGACACAACAGGGAACTTCACGAGGGGACCAAGTATCTCAGAAACATTCTGCTGTTAAATACAATCATTATTCCAACTACTAAAAGCTGTGGAGAGCCAGCACCTGGGTGCAGAGGTGCAAACACAGTGCCAAGTCACTGCTGAGCTCTGCTCAACTTCCAGGTCTGCCTGGCTGCTGGAAACAGCCGCCTCGGAGCGGAGCTTCCAATTAACACCTCCACGCTCGGACACGCAGCCCTCTGCTGAGATCTGGCTGCTTCTAGAGTGCAAAACTGGCACAGAAATGACAGGAAAGGATGGGACAGCCCAGCATGGTGGCATCAGGGGTGGCACATGCTGGGCAAAGAGTCAGAGAGTCACCTGATGTGCCTGTGCTGCTGCCGTTTGACATCCTCCCCCAGCCTGTTGAGGGACGGCGACCGGCTCCGGGAGGACGGAGTGTAACTCGCCACGGTTTTTACAGTTCCATTGGGATTATTCTGCATCTGTTGGAGTAGATGAGGTGAAAGGCTGCGGTGTGAAGAGGCAGAGGAGGAGGCTGACCACTCGGGGAGGTTGTTGATGTTCAGGTTGTTGTCGCTGTTGGAACGGAGCAAGATCCGAGGCGCCGCTAAAGTGCTCGGGGGTCTCCGCCTTCTGTTGGAATAGGTGGGAGCCTCCCTGAAGGGCACTGTGGAAAGAAAGGCAGGCAGGGTGAGCTCGGATGATTTCACCATGCAATATGTGTTTACCAGCCCAGAAAAAGATTCTGCAACATATGGCATTGTTTCTTCTGCAGAGCCAGAATCTCTACCTTGCCCGCGTGGCTAATCAGATTCATTAGCTTGGGAATATCGTTAAGCTGAAAACAACTGGGCGAGGGTAACTGCTGCTGGCTCTGAGAGCTGCTCAGGCAGCACCAGCCTGCTCAACAGGCTGAACCTGGTCTGGGAAGTGGGAAACACCTCAGCAGTGCCAAGGCTGAGTGGCCAGAAGTTGGTATTTGTGCTGTTACCCCCCTCAGCCAGAAAGCCTCAAAACAGGGCTGACCGACAGCATTTCTGACTGGTGACCTTCTAACTTCTGCTCCCACTGGCACCCAAGCTGGCAGAATGTGGCTGCCACACCAAGTCCAGGCCTAACCTGAAATGTGGAGTGTTAACAGTCACCTTATCCCCATCCTCCAGGTGAAAAATTGAGGCCATAGATTCTTCTCCTGGCAGAACTCTATTACACTGCTCCAGTCCCCAGGCATCCCTCGCTTTCTAATCTGAGCATCTCTCCCTCACCTGGTCTATGGTATATGGAACATACCACCCCAGGGTACTGCACTCACTCCATCACATGCCATGGCCCCAGGAGCCCACGGCTGTAGCCACAGGCTGCAGTGGATTACTTAAGGAAATCACAAAACAAAAACAGGGGCAGCAGCTACTAGAAAGCAGAGGGTCCATCTTCTGCAGCCCGGCCACAGCTGGCACAAGCAGCCCCCACCTTCCTTCACATCACCCCTTCCACTGCCACTGAGATCCCAGTGCAACCTCAAAGGGGAATTTCCCAGGAGAAGGTGCCTGGCTACCCCTAGATGTGATGGCATCACCCACCCGGGTGACACTAAAGGATCTGCCCCTGCAGACTCACACTCATCTCACTCCCCATTCACTTAATATTGGAATTTTTTAAACAATGGGATTTCAACTGGGAAAAAAGCCCCACAAAATATCATCCCAGATGTCTGAAGTGCCACTGATAAAGTGCCAGGAGTGCCTGTGCATTCCACACCCTTCAAAACCACCCAAAACCTGGAACAACAGTGTCTGTCATACTGTGCAAGTAAATAATCCATAGAAATATGAATATACACAAGAATGGCTCTGCCCTGCCTGGAAATGCAGCTTTCACTGTGAGAACACAGCCAAATGTAAGGTTTCAGAGCTTGTTTCTAACCCAGAATCAAGATGGCACTGCAGGTTTACACAATCTTCCCTGGAATCACTTTCTGATTCACTGGGATCCTGACTAGTTGGAAATAACACCCCTCGTAGCTCTGATCAGCCAAAACTTTCTCTGGTAACCAGCTCAGCATCAGACAGGAAAGCAGCCTGCAGAGAGGGAGAGGCTTTCAGCCCAGCTCCAGAGCACCTGGCTGGAAACAGGGCTGAGAGGAGGGGGATGTTCTTCCAAAGCACTTCAGAACACTCACAGTTCCAGTATTTCTGCTACAAACTGGCAGAGACTCTGCCCCATTTTCAGAACGTGCCACATTTTTAGCATTTTTTATTTTTTTTTCAGGTTTCAAAGAGCAGAGCAGGTCACTGAAAGCACCTTGGTGAGCAGGAACTTTCAGACAACTCACAGCACCTCTTTCCAAGCTGGAAATACCCAGCTCCTCTGCATCTGGTGGTGCCCATCCTGCACCCCCCAATTTCTGGCATTCAGAACACAGCTCTACAATAGTTATTTCCCTGAAGGTGTGGATCCTTCCCAGGACAGCTACTGTAATCACTGCAGTCCAGGAGAAGCCCAGCACCTTGGATGGAGGGAATGGTTTGGATCTAAAGGAAGCTCTGATGCTGCTCCTCTGGGGTCACCAAAGTTTGTTTTGGGCTTTGGAATTTGGCTCTGACCCTCCGAGGTGAATTGTGCTCAACAGGTATCACCCCAAGCACCCTGGAGGGACTGGGGGTGTTGCCAGGGGCTGTGGAGGGGCTGGGGGAGGGGAGGTGGCCGGAGAGGTGCTGAGCACAGTCCTACCCCCAGCTGAGGGGACACAGAGCTGGCACATTCCTTCCCAGGGAACCAAATTCACCCCGTGTCCCTTCAGTGGCTCCAAAGGATGTGACAGGACCCCTCAGGAGGGCCATTCTGCTCTGCTGGTGATGGGCTGCTGCTCAGGAGAGCCACAAGCAGAAGCAGCCTCCACTACAGCAAAGAACCAGGAGAGGGGACACCTAATGACACAGCTGATGGGTGTCTAACACCAACCTTTGCCAGCAAGAGTTAAAAATAAACATTTCCCAGCCTAAATTGATTAATATTCCACCCAACTGTTTCTATTCCCCAGCAATCTGCGAAGTGGAAGTGGGTGGATATTTTTTTTTTAGCTGCTTGTTAAAGACATTATTTCTATTATTTGCACAATAAATAAATCAGCACAACACGACATGACAACAGGCAAATGTTCACACCTTAACCCCTGGTGGACACTGGTTTTTTCCCTGCTATTTCCCCACCTTCAGAACTGGCAGGATAACTGCTGCAAAACTTATTTGGGAAAAACACTTGATAAAAAAATAAAAAAATCAAACTAAAAATGCCATGAGTAATTTCATGCCCCTAAAGTTGAAAATTACCATCCCTAAAATAATACCTGCAACTTAATCCTTCCTCCAGCCCTGAGAATCCTCTTCCTGGCATTCCATACATCCTGAAGGGGAAATTCAGCACAAAATTCACCTAGGAAATTCTCTAAGTGTCTTCAAAGGCATTTCTCAGGGAACAAAACCATTTGAATAACTACTTGACTCCTCAGAGAAAAAAAAAAACCTACAATGAATCAAGTCACATCCATCCTGCTTCCCTACATGGATTGTTTTAGCACAACATACTTTTTGAGCAAGAACCTGCAGGAATTGGTTAATTCTAGAGTCACTAAGCAGATCAAATTCAATGTACACGAGAAAAACACCGGTCTGAAACATCAAAGTGTTCTGCTTTCATTGCTTACCTTCTTTCTTTGTGAAGGCATTTAACAAAGACTTCATTTTCCCTTTTTACTTTAGCAGCAATCCCCTCATTATATAACCTTTGCTGGGAAGAAAGAGGAAAAAAGAAGGAAAAAAAAACGGAAAAAAAAAGGAAAAAATAATGAAAAAAAAGAAAAAGAAAAAGAAAATAAAAATAATACTAATAATCTAAAAAAATCAACTGCTGAAGCTACCCAATTTCTAGGTGTTGAGGCTGCCTGCACCCTGACATGAGCAGCAGGTTTCTGGGCACTGTGGAGCTGGCAGCATAGCCGGGCAGGCAGTACCCAGCGTTCTGGTGACAAAGCCCACCCCACATTCTGTCTGTCAGCTGGGAGCCAACTGTGCATAGACTGGAAAAAATCGGGAAAAAAAAAAAAAAAATAGGAGAAGAAGAAGGGTAAAAAAAAAAAAAAAACGACCAAACCAAGCCCTCTTGCAATGTTTCCCAGCACCAGTCATGTGAACAGAGCAGCAGCCGCACAGCCCCGCACACGCTGCTGCTGCCTCTGCCTCTGCTGCTGCTGCTGCTGCTGCTGCTGCCCAGGGAGCTGGGGCTGGAGAAGGGCAGGGGGCAGCCGGGTGGCTAAAGGGGATCTGCAGCAGCCACTGGGCAAGGAGAAGCCTGGCAGGGAGGAGAGATGCTCTGGAAGCTCAGGTGCTTGTAGGCTGGCTGGCTGCACAGAGGCTTGCTGACTTTCCTTTGCCTTTTGGCTACTTATTTGCTGCTTGATATTTATTTGCTTTTCCCTATTTGCCTTTTCCCTAATTGCTTTTCACTATTTGTCTTTCCCTATTTGCTTTTGCCTATTTTACTTTTCCCTATTTAACTTTTCCCTATTTGCCTTTGTCCTGTTTGCTTTTCCCTATTTGCCTTTTCCTATTTGCTTTTCTTATTTGCTTTTCCCTATTTCTTTCCCTATTTGCCTTTTCCTCTTTGCTTCTCCTTTTTTACTTTTTCCTTTTGCTTTTCCCTATTTGCTTTTCCCTATTTAACTTTTCCCTATTTGCCTCTTCCCTATTTGCTTTTTCCTTATTTGCCTTTTCCTCTTTGCTTCTCCCTTCTTACTTTTTCCTTTTGCTTTTTCCTATTTACTTTTTTCCTTTTGCTTTTTGCTATTTGCTTTTTTCCTTTTTGCTTTTTCCTATTTGTTTTTCTCCTTTATACTTTTTCCTGTTTGCTTTTTCCTTTTTCTCTTTGTTTTCCTTTTTCCCATCTGCTGGCTGATTTTCCCCATGTATCTTGCTCCACAGACCCACTCTGAGGACAAGTGAAATCACACCAAGCTCCACACAAGAACTCTGATAAGAGCAGAGACAAAGCTGCCACTGAAGGGAAAATCTCCACATGGCCAATATTCCAGCAGGAGATCAAACCACAGTGATTTCCCACCCCTTACAGTGCACTGGGATAAAACACAATCTCTGTGCACAGGGTAAGAAAATGACAATTTGATTGAGCTGGTTCAGAAAATCCAGGGTGGATGCCACAACACAAAGGACGTAACTGGTGCTGGTTTTCAAGTTAATTCTGAATAAAAATAAAGAAATCAATCTCTAGATCTCAGTGCAAACATCCTCCCAGGGGAAGTGCAAATAACTGAAACTGGCAGATAGGAAGCAGGGGGAGGTGCCAAGAATCACAGAAAACTAAAGCACAGGGAGTAAAGTGTGAGATGGAAAGGTTCCTAAGACTTGGAAATTCACTGTTAAAGAAAAAAAGAATAACCCACGTTACCGGTTGGATTTGATGATCCCAAGGGTCCAGCCCAAGCTGAATGAGTCTATGATTAAAAACTGCCTTTGAATAGCAGGAACTATGTAAGAGTTAATAAATATTTATTCTTTTTCAGTCATCTCTGCTGACCACTGAGGCATCTATTTTGAAAATTGGGTCCTTTTCTTCCTGAGAAAAGTGCTTCAAGAAAGGCAGAAAATAAATGACTGCAATGAATTTAACCTCTGGATGCATAATGAGCTCCTATTTAACATAACACTGGAAAGGATTAAGAAGCCATATAAATAGAATCCTTTAAACTTACTCTAACACTGCAGTGTTTACACAGTGACTAATTTCTAAAGAAAGGAAGACTTCTCTAAATTAATATCATCTCACACTTTGCTTGAATTGATTTTTAAGAGCCATTCTTCTTAGCAGGTGGGAATCCTATCAGAGGAAATGTTGGACCTGGCATGTGCACATCATTAAACTTTTGTATTTGACAGGAAGAATTTTCTCCTTCCCTTGGAAAAGATGCAAAGCTTTCTAAAGAATAACTCTGTTATTTGCTAACTTAGAAATATGTGCATTAATTAGCTCCATGAAAGAACCAGGATCTGTCCCAGAACAGGAGCTGCAGCACCACAACAACCACAACACTCATTTCAATTCTGAGCTTCTGCCTGTGACTTTTTCTAATATCCCCACTGATTACACTGGGAGCTACAAATGACAAAGGAATTCTAATTAGCAATAACATCTCACATTTCCATGCTGCTTTCTAACTACACTTAGCCAACAGCAGGAGAAAGCTCCTGAATTCTGGATGAAAACCTCAGCACCTGGTAGCAGCCCTGATTCAACAGCCTGACAGAAAGGAGTTTTCTGGTGGCAGGTCCTGAAATGCTCAGGAAAGGGATGGAAAACTTCCTTTTTTGCTTGCTGGTGGGGCTGAGAGAGCCCTTTGTACCAGTCAGGCAAGTGCTGCTGGGTGCTGTGTGCTTGCAGCAGCCTGTGATGACAGGAGGGCTGTGCCACAGCAGGGGCTCCTTAGCTCCAGGCACTGCTGTAGTGCCCGTGGGCACAGGTTTCCTAGGGGATGCATCTTCATTTCACACCCTGGAGGGCAGTGTCCCCTGCTGACACTGGGAAGCACAGATTGATCCCAGTTTGCTTCAGGAGGAGCAGTCAGTACCTGTTGTGCCTGCAGGGAAAGAGGGGAATTGCTGCCTCCCTCTGCTCAGATCTGTGCTTTAATAACCAGCACAGCAGCCACAGAACATTACAAGCAGGCTGAGCATTAACTACCTCTGAGGGGATGGGATCTCACTGCTGCTGCTGCTGCTTCTCACACAACATCCCAGGCTTTTTCCTGAGCAGGTCACACTGCTGTAGAACCCAGGAGCTGAATCCTCCAAGTGCCTCTTCCTTTACACAGGTGGGTGTTTCACAGCACTGCAGCCAGGAAAGGGTTAACTCTGTCCTGCCCATTCAGGTCTGTTCATATACAGTCAAATCAAACCAGACAGGCAACTGTAGTCAATCAAAATCAATCCCAGGGGCTGTTTGGATGAGATCCTTGCCAGAGCTTCCTCATCCAGAGCTTTCTAATCAAGGGGGCTAAAAACATTCCAAAATATTCCAGTGACTTGAAATGATTTTCATGGAAATGGGGGAGGGGGGTGGGGAACTCTTTCTGATCTCCACCAGCAGATCCATCACCTGAGGAATGATGGTTTTATTCCATCCCAGTGTCTGCCTTTTCCCCAGTGCAGGAAAGCCAATTTCATTCTGCATGGCAGAGCCCATAAACCAGTGCAATAAACACCAGAGTGCAACTGGAAACCAAGACAATCAAGGAAGCCAGGGAACTATCTGCAGCTGCAGTTGTTGACTTCTGAATTTCACTAATAGCCTCTCAGAATTTATTTAACTGAAATCCTACTATCTATTGTGGTGGAGAGTTATAAGAGCAAATATTCCAGCTGCTTCCACCTCGTCTTGAAGGATTTTCTGCCTCACAATGGTCGTCTCAGGACCAAATCCTAATGACTGTGTGAGCACACAACAATATCACCCAGCAGCCATTAGCATCCATAAGCTAAGATCATGAAGAACCCTGCAACAGAGGGAAAATAACCCCTGGTTTCTATACTTCTTCTGCATGGACTCAGAAAAATGCAGGTGAGCTCTGCACAGAGAGATCTGAGAGGAAACCAACACAAATCAAAACACAGGCTCTCGAGATCATTTTGATTAGCACCTTTTTTTGTACATTTGAACATCAGACTCTCAGATTTTCTAGGTGTTTCAGTCCCTGGCTCCCATGAAAAATCTTGTGAAAAATCACTGGCTCACACCCTCGTGAGGAGCTATTTTTAGGTCCTTGAAAACATACAGAAAAACAAAAATTATCTGTCCAAATCTGTGCTTACACTTCAGAGTCCTTCCAACACCCCTCTAAGAGCAAAGACTTCCCAGGCACTGCTATTGACAATTGAGCTAATTTATTCTTGTTTTGATTTTGTCCATTTTGGAGCACCTTCCAGAAAAATCCATCTCACTTGTCTATACATCTAGGGGTTTTTTTTGTTAAAAATACAGATTTTTCCATGTAGAAATGCATTTCTCTCCACTCTAACATAGGCTTCCTGGATGCTAAGCCACCAAATGGAGAGTTAGACAAGAAAAGACAGATTCAAATATAGACTGTAAAGTACAAAAAGATTCCAGGAGGAGAAAAAAAAACCCCAACCCAAGTAGGTTTGTACAGTACTTCTAGAGTACTTACTCATTCCAGAAAGCCCCAGGGTGGGCAGGAACAGAGATTCAGAAGGAATCCAGCTCAGAGGAACAACTAAAGCTATTTTATAAAGCTAAAGGGTTGTGGTTTTTATTTAAATATATCTATATATCTGGGGAGTTTGGTCAGGAGCTTGCAGTTAAAGCAGGAGAGAAGCATCTGAGCCCACTCCAGGGATGCTCAGTCTGGGCTGCTCTAACCCCAGTGCCCATCAGCATCCTCTCAGCACCCAGCTCCCAGCAGCAGCCCTGGGGCAGTCAGCCCAAGTTCCCAGGGTGGAAGGGAGGAGAGGACAGCAGAGGGGTGGCTCAGGAGCAGATGGCAAGAGGGAAATGAAAGCAAGCTAGCAGTGCAATGCCACAGCCACGTGGCAGACATCCCACCCACGCTGCCATCCCCAGCTCTGTGCCAGGGCCAGCCCTGCAGTGCTCTGAGCAACCCAGCACCTTCACCACAGCTTTGCTTAAAAACCACCAAGGAGGAGCTGGAAAGGCTTCATGAGAGGCAGCTCTTTGTGTGGTGGCAGGAACTGGGCTCTCCCACCCTGCAGGAAGCCCTAGATTCCTGCTCTTGGGATTCACTGAGCATGGGAGGTGTTGCTTGTGGTTGATGCTTGTCCAGTTGCCACACATAAATGAGTTTAAAATCAGAGGAAATGAAAATCAATCCCTCTTTCTTGCCATACCCACATGATTATCAATAAGTCTTCACTAAGTTGACAGCAGGAATTCAAGACTAACATTCCAAGAGCTGCATGCTGGGGTAGAAGGGAGACCTGCTCACCTTAGGCTTTGCTTTCAGGTTGATTTTTTGATTTTATCCACACCAAGAGGATACAGAGAATCTTCTCTTCAGAGCACATTTTGAAATTGCCAAGTATTGCCTCCAACTTGTAACACAGCAGAACAAATGTCTGAAATCTCTTTGCTGGGTTGGAAGGTAATGGGTTTAGAAATTCCAACAGAGCTTGAACATCATGGGGTAACCTTGGCAAGAACAAAATTACCAGGCTCATTGTGGTCACATCCACACACTGCTGAAGCTCTGCCTGCAGTGGTAGAGACACAGAGCACAGAATTTACCTGAGAACTGAAATAAAACCACCTCTAAAGATGAGAGAGGCTGCTTCACAGCCTGAAAATGCAAGAGGAATCTGGGTCAGGGGCACAGGCAGAAGCTGAACAATGGAAAGTGAAAAGGTGGGAGGATGAAACCCTCCCATTTGGTGAGAAATGGGCAGGAAACAATGGCCAGGAGGGAGTCTGGCATGGAGCAGCTTGGAGTGAGAAGCAAATGGCATGAGAGAGGCTACAGGAGCTGAAGGAGAATTGAAATCTATCAGCAAACTCAAAGAATAACTATGGATGGCTGCCCTGCATTCCAACAGGTCACTGCTATCATGGCAAAACATCCCAGTGCTAACCTGTAGCTCTGTTTCTGCAGGTTCCTCTCCCTCAGCCAGAGGTGGCACTGGGGAGGCCACACCTCCAGCAATTCATTTTGCTCTTTGCATTATGTATACATTGAGTTGGGAAAAATAGCATTTAACATCAGGGGGCTGTGTCTGTCCCAACCCACGTAGTCTATGCTGAAAAATAATAAAGAGCAAAAAATCAAGAATAAAAAAGCAGTGTCATTCAGAGAGAGAGGAGAATTTCCTGGCTGGCAGCTCCTGCAGACAAAGATGCCTCAGTCTTCTTTTCATGTCTGACACTGATGGGCCTTGGATGCAGCAGCCAGATTTGTGGGTTGCAGGCTGATGCTGCAGGAGAGAACAAAGACAACTGAAACTCCTCAAGATGCTTAGAAAAAAAACCCAAAGGTCCCAATCTTGGATTGCATGCTGCTTCTGCTTGCTGCTGTTGGACAGAAAACAAGCTCATTTTGCCTCTGTGGAGCCTTCCTCCTACCAAAAGCTCTCGATGAATTCCTTAAATCATTCTGTTGTTCCAGGCTTTATTCAGTGATTTGATTTCACTGCTTGAATCTAAGTGTGAACCTCTTTAGTAAATAGTGGGACAAAGCATCTGTGCTTCCCAAAGTGTTGGTGGATCGTGTCAGTTTTATTTAGAATAACACCATTTTCATAACTGAAAAGTGTATGTTACTCTAGATGGGGGGGGGGGGGGNNNGGGGGGGGGGGGGAAGAAAAAAAAATAAGAGTTTGGACTCTTGTAGAAGTTCCAAAAGATCTAAATAACCAAAGTGGCCCAAGAGTGTGCCAGAGACACGTGGTGTGACAGTGCAATGTCCAGTGCCAACTGGGGGCACTGGGTGAATTTACTGGTACTATTCTGGGTGGTTTGGATTCAGTTCTCCCAGCACAGGAGGATGGAGAAGCATCCACTCTGCTCTGACATCTCCTGTCTATATGCTAACACCAGGGGAGGAGTGCACCCACTGGGTGCCAGCTTCCCAGCTCATCTGCACCCCAAGTGTCTCTCAATCATGGCTACAGGTGCCTTTCACTGCTTCCATCACCAGGGTCATCTCCCCTCCCCTCAGGCAACACCTGGCACAGAAGGTCCAGCAGCAGAGAATTTCCAGAAGATACCAAGTGATGGCCAAGTTAGATGAAATTAGCAGTGAAGCTTTTCACTCCCCTGGCTGCCTGCCCACAGGTCCAAGCTACTTGATGATGCATTTAATGACAGAAACCTGCACGGCCACCTCCTTTCTTCTTTCACAACAGGTCAGCAAATGGAGCCAGTTTTTATTCTGCTGGAGATATCCTCAACAAAACCATCAACTCAGTGCCAGGAGAACTAAATGGTTGGCTCTGCAGCCCCTGGAAGCCCCTGAGCCTGCAAGCAGAGAGAGAAGAATGGAAGGAGAGATTTCTGCTGGGGGTTGGGAGTGCAGGAGATGCCAGTGAGACCTCCACCCCCCATGGACTTGCAGAACACTCCAGAAAGCAAAAAGCACTTCTGTGACTGCTGTAGCTCCTCAGCTGTGGAGTGAGTGAGAACCATCATTTTGCCCCCAGGTAACCCTCTGCAGGCTGATCTGGTAGCTCTGACCTAGTAGAAGCAACCTGCAAGAGATCCTCCTTCCCTCTGATTCCCAGCATCTCCATGCCAAAGTGGGACTAGGCACCATGAGCAGCAAATCCACTCTCCTTACACTTTGGAATTGATGGGCACTGGGGTTACCTGAGTAAAGAGCCTCTCACTGCACATTCTCTATTGGCTTTTATGCTACAGGGAGTAGCTACTCAGTGCAAAACCATTCAGCCCTCAAAATATCTTCTAAATAAAGGAAAGCAAGCTCCATCTGAAGTCATGTTACCAAGCAGGATCTTTACAAGCTAAAACCCAATAATTTAAGCTGCTAATTGTCTCACTATCCTTAGTTCCATTTAGACATTTGGTGTTAAGAAGGAACTAAAACATCCCTGACTTATTCATTAAAATAACATTTTAAATTATATTCATAGCCTACATTTCATCTCCAAAAAAAAAAGAAAAAAGAAGAAAAAAAATGAATCATGCTGGTCTAAATAAGAAAGGATAAAAAAAGCCTGTATCTGCTGTAGCAGGGGGTTATCTCTGTACGAGTCTGGAGGTGTCTGCAGCATTTGTAATGCTCTCAGTGCTTAAGCCCATTCAGAAAGGGAGGCTTGCTCACTGAGGAGCTCTCAGGGTGGATTAATAATTCAAGTAATATTAGCAATACTATGCCTATTTCTGGTTCAAGACATGATCACTTGCATGTTGCAGTGTCTGGAGATGATGAGGGAAGGCCTGTGTTTGCCTTTCAGTGCAGCCTGTTTCTTCTGAGATGGTGAACTGGCAGCTGAGGTTGGGTTTGATGGAACAAAAACACAAGAAAAGACTTGTTTATATGGGTTAGTAAGTCAGAGAGGGGAAATAAGATCAACTGAAAGAAAAATAAAGGTGCAAGCTTAAAAGCCAGCACTGCAAGGTAACCTGATGTACACACTGTCTCAGAAATATTCCCATTTCTTCTTCTGTTTCTGGTTGCAGCAGCAGCTCCAGCTCCACCACAGGCATTATCTCAGTGGAAAATGCATGGCTGACATCCAAGACATTACTATGAAGACAGAAGTGTTCTGGATATTATTTGGCAGTCACACCCCCAGCCATCATGAGTACTACAATCAGATCTGACTTCCGTGTTCCACATCCAAAATAACTCTGTTTTCTTCCGGATGAGAAGGGATGCAGATGAAGCTGGTGGGGAAAAAATAAAGCAATGCACAAGCCTAAAAGAGAATGGGATGAGAGAAAGGAGAGAAAAAAGAATGGGATCAGAGAAAGGAGAGGAAAAAAGAATGGGATGAGAGAAAGAAGAGTGATTGTATAAATAAACAATTGGAGTCTGTTGTTCTCTACTAGGTGCAGATTCCTGATGTGTCAGGATCACTGCAGACTGTTCAGGACAGAACTGATCCTTGACCAGAAGGATTCTTTGTACCCCCCATGCCATGGAGGGGAGGTCAGGGAAGCCTCAGCCCACTCCCTCAGCTGGCTGATGACTGGTGGAAGGGTGGTCAAACCAAACAAGAATAATCAGAATTTATGAAGTTGGGAGAAAACTTTTGTGGAATCACTGCATGAGTAAAATCTCCATAAATTCTTCACAGAATCAGAGAATCCTTCAGGTTGGAAAAGCCCCTTGGGATCATCCAGTCCAAGTTCATCCCTAAACCATGTCCCTCAAAACCACATCCTAACACCCTTTAAACACACCAGTGTAAATGGAAGTGGAAGGAGTGGAAGACAGGAGGGACACACAGTGAGATTCCAGTGATTCCCAGTAAATCTGGTTAAAAATCTGAGATTTTTAACAGAGAAACCAGCCCTGGCTGAGTGGTTTAGGGTGCTGAGGAATCCCAGTGCTCAGTGACTCAGGCTGGTGTCACACAGCCCATGGATTGTTTGGATGCACCAAGGAATGAGGTGCAGTTATAAACCTCTCTCACTTTCTGCTCACCAGCCACCAGCAAAACCAAAAGATTGAGCAAACTCTGCAGCAACCATAAGCAAGATAGTAAATAATTACACAGTGTGGGACTAATTAGTGATTTAAATGTATGTAGGAAAGACTGTGAGAAGGGAAACACTGTGAGCAAGCTCCAGTTCCATTCCCAGAGCTTTGAGATGCAGCTCTTACCCTCCAGGTTGTGAAAGAATGGATAAATAGAAGGACTCAGCTCTTTACATCCCAATCCCAGTCAAGGTGGAGTGGTTTTTGCTATTGGTTGTAGTGGGAACAGAATGTTACTCAAGGAATATTTGCCCAACAGCAGATTAGAATATTAGAGTATTAGAATATAAGAGCAGAAGAGAGCTGGAGCTGTGCAGGGTGACTAAAACCTGCTGCCTCCTGCCCACTGCAGCCTAGACTGAGCAAAGTAAACTAGGAAAAGCCATTTGCTGAGCTGATCCATCAAGGGACTAGAGTAATGTGTGGAGCCAAAGTGCCATGTTCTGCAACAGGAGCTGGGAGTGGCTGGGAACTGTACTCCCCAGAGCACAGCTCCACCAGAACAACCCAGTAAGCTCCACTGCAGTGTTCTAACATCATTAATTCAACAGGCAAGGCTCAAAATACTGACTGGGAAAGTCATTTTTAACCAGTGCTCCTCTGCTCCACGGGCAGAGTTTTCCTTAGGACTTTTTGTCAGCTCACATGGTGAAGCAGCTTAGTGTTTAAATTGAGTTTTGAGGGGTTTCTTTAATTTCTTTTGGAATTTCTGATCATTAACTGAGAGGACCCAGCAGCCTTTTCTGCACATAGGTATTGCCAGTGGTGAGCAGCATCATAATCAAAATACCAAGGCTCTCTCCTCACCATCAACTTTCTCTGCCTCAGTGTGGATTTGACTTCAGCATCTCACTAATTAAGCCTTACCCACTGATTTTAACCTTTCTCTGTGGTATTTAAAGGTCTGAACTGTCAGGGCTATTGTTGCTCTGCACTCTTGGGCTGGGAAAACCTTTGTCCATGGATTCCATCGATCCTGATCTGTTCCAGCACTCTCCTCCACAGGGAGAAAGATGGCAGGGTGGGAAAGCAGCTCCTCCTGACTGAAGTGCTGCTGCAGATGATCATTTTCTTGGCTTTTACAACATCACTGGCTCACACCTATCAGTGTTCTGCATTTTCAACCCCTACCTCGTGCAGGTAGAGGCAGAGATGGCACAAACCCCCCCAGCACACAACTGCTAATGCCAGGTAAGAAGATCTTAAGTTGGACCAGAAGGTCTTCTAGGTGCCTTCCAACCCCTAACATTCTGTGATTTCATCTCAAAACACAGCACATCCATTTTCCTGGGGTGGATCACAAAGCATTTCACCCAGCCAAGCAACCCCCAGCAGCTCAGCTGAGCCCTAATTCTGTCTGGTTGAGGGGTGATGCTGAGGCTGCTTTAGCAACAGGCACAGGGGCATTTCAAATGCCAGGGTTTAAATGCTTTCCTCGTGTAAAAATGCCACTTAAGAAGGTTACTATTAAGCTAATGGAATAACTGTCACATTGCTTAAATTTTTAATATTATTGCTACAGAAAAAAAATCATTATTTTATGATATTGCCATTATATAACCAACACCTTAAGAAAGCATCATTCAGCATTCAAAAGGAGGGCACTTTTGTTCACAGGTATTTAAAAGCTAGCTTGACTAAACACATTTGTTTCATTTGCACAGTATTCTAGGAGGACTGGAAAGAAAAAAAACCAATTCAATTATACCCTACAGAAAAATACCTGCTTGTTTATTTTTCTTTAAAGTATCTCAATCGACCAAAAATTCTATTTTCTTTAGAAATATATCCTTGAAAAAAATGCCTTTTCCCTCACTGTGGTTTGAATATTCTAATTCTCTGCAGTAGCATGTATCTCTGAAAAGCCATCATTAGATAATTTTCCATCCCATAGCAACCACTTTGTTTTCTCAGGGAAATAAAATACTTTCCATCCTTAGGCAATACCTTTCTCTGCGTGGTCTCCCAAATGAAGCTGTTTGTAATGTAAAGCTAACACTGCCATTTACATTGGGCTTAGCAGAGATTTATAGCTACATAAATAGCTAGATATGTGTGGAAAGCACCAGCTAAAGGCTTTTCTCAGTGGGTAGAGGTGTGTGTCTGCATCTCCACAGCCAAAGCTCCCCAGCTTGGGAGAGGAGCCTGGATGTGTTCATAAAATATAAGTAACAGATTCCAGTTATTAGAGGCATTTACATCACCAAGTAATTAGCTCAACCAGAGCAATGGCAAGAAGAAAGGGGTAATATTTCCATGATCTGAGTGTGCAAAGATAATTTAGGTCTCATTTTGGTGTCATCCAAGTAAAGAAGCCACCAGAGAGCAGAAATGCTGGAGAGGATCCTCCTCTGGCTGCCAGAGCTGCCAATTCATGGCACAGAGCCAGCCAACAGCCTTGTCCCAGAGTGGAGCTGGCTGCTTCTTCAAAGGATTTTTCACTATTGAGTGGCACTGAAGTGACTACACCTCTGTTCACTAGTGCACTGACACCCTTTACACCCTGGCACGAAGCCGAAGCAAATGTGAAGTTGATGGAGTAGGAGAAGATGCCACCAAAAGAAGGATCTCACTCTAGCTGGGACTGTAATCACATAGCTCAGGCACTGACAGGAATGATGTCTCCATTCAAGCATAAAAGGACTATCAAGAAAGAACAATTCCTATTTATTTACTTACTTATTTCCATTTGGAAACCCTATCCTGTCTTTTTCACCACATCAGAATGGAACTGATTCAGATTTGGACCAAGGAGGGGCACTGGAATGTGCCAAAGTGATGCAAGGGAACCTGGAAATGCTTCAGATATTGTGTCCTGCTGCACAGAATCAGAGTGCTGGGAGTTGGAGGGAGCTCTGGAGATCAGTGCCAGGGGCACCCAGGGCAGCCCACACAGGGACAGAGCCAGAGGGGGCTGGAAAGTCTCCAGAGGAGACTCCCCAGCCTCTCTGGGCAGCCTGGGCCAGGCTCTGCCACCCTCCCAGGGAAGAAGTTTCTCCTCATGTTGAGGTGGAACCTTCTCTGCTCCAGTTTATCCCCATTTCTCCTTGTCTTGTTGCTGGGCACTGCAGAGCAGAGATTGGCCACTTCCATTGAACACCCACCCCTCAGATATTCACAGCCATCCAGCAGATCCCCTCTCAGGCTTCTCCAGCCTGAACAGCCCCAGTTCCCTCAGCAGGACACAAACACCCACAGAAATGCTGGGAGAAAACAGTGAGCTGGAGAAAAAAAGATTCAGCAAGGTGCTGTACTCCAGCAAATCCAATTTCTCCAGCCAAATTTTGCATCAAGGGGGGGACAAAGGGTGATGCTTTCAATGTTCCCAACTCCTCATTAGGATTCCTGATTTCAGCAAAGATGAAATGTCTCCATCTCTATCTACCCCAGCTTTTGAAAGCAAAGAGAGAAAGAAAAGCAGTGAGAATCCATTTGTTCTCTGGGTACACTTTCACTCTTTCTGTCATTAAGCTTTAATGTAAGGAAAAGCCATGATCTGAGCAGTGTTTATTTCAGTGATGATGCAATGTGATGGGTGCACTGCATCATGTCACCTGATATCAAAAGATGTGTCCTGCTGTCACCTCCCTTACACGTAGTGAGAGCCTCTGAAGACAGAGAATCAGCTCTGAAGCTGCTGTGGGAAACTTGCCACTTGCTTTCCAGAACTGAAAAGGATTTGGGACTCTCCATCCTTAGTGGTGGAAGTTGCTCCATTGCTTAGTTCCAGCCCTGTGCCTTCATCAGCTTCTGAAAGCTCCTCAGCTCTAATTTATGAAGTTTGGCACTGCAAGGAGCTGCACCAAACTGACTTAAGGCAACTTCTGTGCTCCTTCGTTTGGGGCTGGCTCAAAGCTGCACTAATTAAAGCAGAGATTCCCAATTGGGCTTCTCCTGCCATCTGTCAGACACTTGTCACTTGAGGGGTGATGGGGACACTTCAGTGCCACTGCTGCTCTTGCTGTGCCCCCTCAAACAGGGAGGACTGGGGTGAGGTCTTGCTGGGCTTAGGGAAGTGCTGCTCAATCAGCAGTCAGGCTGAGCCTAGATCAGCTCAAAGCTGCTGAAGTGAAATAAATCAGGGGAAGCAGGCCTTGCTTGTTAGTTCTGGAACCCATCTGGGCATTTTGGGTCTCAGTGCTTTGTGGAAATTGCCAAAATGCTTGGTGGAAATCTCTCTTCAGTTGCACATTCATAGTTTTAATAATTGGAGCAGCTCTAGGTGTCTTTTTTTCTGTCTCTAAGATGCTGCTGTGTGTGGATGCACATTTCAGCAGGTAGAGATGGAGCTGAACTAGGGACCCATGAGATATTAATTCCTTGTTGAGCAATTGTCATGGCAGATCCTGACAAGAACAGTCAATGTCACAGGACTGAGCAGAACCAGGCAGTTCTCAAGGTGATTTCCAACTCCTGATAGGAACAGAACCCAGCACATCTATACACTGCATGACAAAGGCTGGAGCTGGGGCAGAAACCACAGCATGATTTGCTCCTGACAACCTGTAATCTTAGTTGTACCAGTCTGAATAATAATTCTTGGTTTTTTACATCTCCAAGGCCACTCCATTATCACTTTCAACCACAAAAACCAATGGAACTGCACTGAAAACTGCCTGTCTTGCCATGAAGAGTCCAGCAGGCTGGGAGGGATCTAGCCCAGCTCCAGCCCTTGTGGGAGCCAGGTGAAGCTCAAAGTCTTTCCCAGGGCCCCTCTTTACTGCCAAGTTAAGCTCAAAACAACAGAATAAGGGGCTGTGAAGCCTCTCCTTACAGGAAAGCTCTGGGTTTCATTCATATTCACCAGCAATAAGAGCAGCAAAATCAGACCTTTCTTCTACTCAAGCCCCCCAAGCAGTAAAAATCACCACGGATTAACCCTTACCTGCCAGCAACAGATTCCAGGGACTTCTACTTGGATATGGGAAGCAGGAAGCTTAAGGAGGGCAAGGAATGAAGGCAACATCCAAAAGAGGTTAGGTGTCAGAATTTGATTTGAAGGGGGAATTGGAAAGCAGAAGCTGATGTCAGCAAAGCTCCTAAATTAAATTCCAGGGATATTGTTACCTTTGGGGACTTTGGAAAAGTTGTCTTTTATAGTTTTAGACTGTAATTGCTTAGTTCTGTAGCTGGAATCTGTGTATTGGGAAACTCTTTCTACCCACAGTCTGGCATCCAACACCATTTCCCAACAGATTTGCTCAGTCAGCTCCATCCCTGGAAGTTTTCACTGCTCACATGGGACCATTCCAGTGAAATCCTCCCTTTAAAATGGCCCTTGACAGAAGTTTCCCAGTTGGAATGGTTTAGGGATCCCATTAAGATCTTGATTAGATCATTACCAGCTGAACCACAAACAAGGAGAATAGCTGGGCTTGGATTTTCCAGCACTCTGGAATAAAAAAGGATATTTTCTAATAAGATGAGAAAGGAGCAAAGATCCACCTACCCCAGGGACTGCAACAAGTGATTAACAACACTCAAATGCCCCTTAGTAAATTAATAAGGGGGAAAACAATATGTGGAGAGGTTTTGCTACTAGGTGGATCAATGCTGGGTTTAAGTGTTGCTTCAATTATTCCAGCAATCAATGAGTTCAGCTCGACCTGTGTGGAAAAACTGCACATCATATTTACAAGAATTGCTCATTTTTGTGCCTCAAGGTGGCTCATGAAGGGCAGGATACTCCAGTTATCCTCTTTGGGACATGCTGAAGTGTAAGGAGGAGGTGCAAGAAGGAATGATGTCCTGAGTTGGTCAAATAAATTAACCTTGGTGGCAGAATAACCACCACCAAAAACCCAATTCCTGCTAGTTTTCAGGAATTTAAGCAGCAGGTAAAACAATTCCACACTGAAAACTTCAAGGGGAGGCCCAGAGTGAAAAAAAAAAGCTTGGAAGGGAAAATTGGCAAGTGACTTTCTCATTGTAATAGCAGGTATTCAAATGGAAAGGAAGAGCAAAAGCAACATTGCCAATATTTTGGCATTTGTAGGAGTTCTCAAAAAAAAAAATTAAAATAAAAAGCATGTCTAGGTTCTTTACAGCTTTAACCTGAAAAAAAAAATAAAATAAAAATACACATTAATGCTGCAAAGGAGCTGACACTTTTCATCTGCAGCCCACTCAGCCAAGGCACATCCACTCCTCTACCCTCATGCATTATTCAGCAGGAAAATGGAAATCACCTACCAGTGGTTCAGCAGCTTTTTGCATCAGATGCAAATCAAGGGGAAGCAGTTAAGAATGAGGATCATTCACAACTCCTAACACTCCCCCACAAGCCTGCAGACTCCTGAAGGAGCCACTGAAACTCCAGCACAGCCCCAGGCCCAGTGGCTGCTGCAACTCAGCCTAAAAATTGGCTTTTTTTTTTGCCATCCCATTTAAAAAGCTCTGGAAAGGAACCTGCTGTGTTTGTACCCAAGTAGATTCTCACTCCCTGGGAATAAAGGCAGGTTCTTTGGCACACACCTGAGAAAATGTGACTTTTTGGTTCCTTTTTTCATAATCAAAAGCCTGGTTTACTGTAGCTCTGACTACAATTATATTAATTCTTTATCTAGGAAACTTCAGATATACATTAGTCAAGCAAAAAAACCAAATTTAAAGTGATGTAAAACCTTGAGGGAAGAAGATATTACTGTGCCCATCTCCATTTGCAATGGGAATTTCCTTAAACCATTATTTTTAGCAGCTATTCAATTATCTTTAGGAGGAACAGAGCAGTAAAAACATTAAGATCAGAAAGAATAATTTGACAGTGAGAAGTGAAAGCTCAGTTAGCTGCTCAGAATTCCCTCACCATTACTTACAAGCTGGTGTGAATCATTTTGGCAAGTTTCTATAAAGTTTCTGTTGCTGGTCCAACATACAAAGCTGTAGCAGGTTAGAAAAAATGAGGTAAAATAGGTACCCAAAGATTTCACACCTAAACTACCCTGACCTTGTCCTAAATATGTTAAAAATCTGAGTATCATTAAGCTCTGATTTTGATTTCACACCTAAACTACCCTGACCTTGTCCTAAATATGTTAAAAATCTGAGTATCATTAAGCTCTGATTTTGATTTCACACCTAAACTACCCTGACCTTGTCCTAAATATGTTAAAAATCTGAGTATCATTAAGCTCTGATTTTGATTTCAGGCTCCTTTTGGGTCAGTGCTAATTGCACTGATTTGTCTACATTTCTGCAGGGAAAAAAACCAGCAGAAATAAGCAACCCATAGGATGGAATTTAACATAGTCATGGTATTTAACATTTAAACAGATCTATCTGGGGACTTGATTATTATTTCCATGATATCCCATGGAAATCATTCTGGTTTTGGATATTTCACCTCCTGAAACAGCTCTGCTCACTGCAGGAAAATGCTAATATTGGGTGACCAACTCACAGAGGAGTTAAGAATATTAGGGGTTTTTTTCCCCCACTGATATTTGCTGATGCCACACCAGTGCCTCCCAGTATCACCATGCCCTGCTTACCCAAGCTCTGATGTAGCAGAGATGATTCTGGCTTTCCCAAAGGCAAATTTTAGGTGTATTTACCAATAAAATGAAAAAAAAATATTTAAAAAATTGATTTAAACATTAATAATAAATAAATAAATTTAAATACATTTTAAAATTATTTTTAAAATTATTTAAAAAAATTCTGAGACTTCTTTACCATGATATGATACTTGGCTGACTTTTCCTCACTGCCTGGCAGCAATTCAACCAGAATAGAGAATGTAATCCTCCACCACATATATTTTAGTGACTCACAGACCTAAATGGGGAACCTTTGGCTTTTCAACAAGGCTTTGCTCCCACCTTACTCCATTTTCCCACCAAACCAGAGGAGAAGCAGAGTTTTTTATTTGTTCTTTAATCTGCATAGCTCTTTTTCAGATTGCACAGGCCACAGGCCACCAGCTGCCAGAGGAAGACTTAACAGATTTTCTCTTTTGATTCTTCTCTGAGAGGAAACCCAAACACACCCTAAGATAAGGCACTAGCCTAAATCCCTAATAATTTCTGTGGATTTTCTCCAGATTTACACTTCTTTAATGCAGAACACGATTTGGCACTTGCATAACAGAGTTGAGACACCAGAACAACTTCCCCCTGTCAATGGAATTATCCCCCTCATCAGCCAGCAGAAAATAACTGATCATTCAGGCACAGCCACGGGGGGAAAAACAGCCACTGCTTGGCCAAGAGGAAAGGGATGGAGGGCACAGTTTGTCCTGGGTACCCCCAGCAGGCATGGTGCTCACACCCAGCCTGGGATGCTGAGCCACAGTGTTCCCAATGTGGTCACCATGGTGACCAGAGCATCCTCCAGTGACTACAGCCCTGTCTGTTGTCCAGTTTCAAGACAGGTTTCAGCACATCCCCCAGCAGCCCATGTGCTGCTGCTTCTGGGGAGAAGGAGCCAGCAGGTTCCCCAACATCTCCTCCCTTTCTGCAGAGACTGCTGAACAGCAATGCCCTGTGGATAAAGGAGACAAATTCTGAGCCACTGATACTTGAGAATCCTTTAGTCAAAGACTGCAAAGCACCTTTCATAGAATTATCTGGAAATATTCCATTGACTGATGAAACACAACTAACAAAATGTGCTATCCCACTTCTGTTTGTTTTCATATGCATCACTTCCAACCTCTAATTTTACTGCCATGCCCTGTCTGAAATGCAATCTCACAGATATATCCTCCCCTTTCTTTTCCTGTGATACCATCAGAGCATTTTTTTTTTTCTCTCTGGCTACTCTTTGTTCCTTTCCCAGCATTTCCTAGGCACAGAAAGAAGGAAGATGTAAAAATAGGCCACGAGGAAGGAGCCACAGTCGATCTGCACAGCAAAAATAGAGCTCTTTAGCACCTGGCATTCTCCAGGGTGTTAATGAAGCTGGCAAGAAAAGCCAGGCTCTGACCCAAAAGAAAAGCTTAGCCCTCAAAAGCAGGGTGAATTTTGGTGTTGAATTAACACCAAAATCTCCCATCCACTCCCAGCCTCTCCTGGTTTCCTGCACAGCCACTCACAGGGGTGGGACATGCAGGAGAAGGAGCAACAAATAATTTTTTTAGGAGCAACAAATAATTTTGTCAGGATAAATGAAGGATTTCTGTTAAATTATGGATTTGATAAGGCACAGTTAAAACTGAAAACACATCACAGAATTTATGTTCAGTTTTGCTATTTCAGATGTTCCAGAGAGATGTAAGAGGCAGCTTCCCACGTAGGAAATGCTGCAATACAAAAGATTATATTTATAGAACAGAAATCTATCAAGTAATGGTTTGTTAGGTTTGGGGTTTGGGGTTTTTTTTTTAATATAAGACTTTAGGAGGAGGAACAATGGGCATTTTCTTTTCATAGTTTCCTGATTTCTGAAAGCCAAACAGCTCAGATGATGGTTCTGAGATGGTATCTTTGCAAGGGTACTGAAGTCCCAGGCTACTGGAGTTAGTAGAAACATGTAATTAAAAGAAAAACCAGAGCTACTCCTCCACACAAATAAACAGCACAATCTTAACTCTGAAAATCCTCCTGCCTCTTCAATTCAATTCAATGCATCTTCTGGTGTTTTCATTCAGCATGGATTTCCCTGAAACCTCTTCTGCATCAAGATGGTCTCAGAATTCTGTCTTTTATGAAAAAGCCTGAGCAATTATTTAAGCAACAATGGAGAAAATGGAGAGGGGAAATGTCTTCTGACTTCAAAACCTGCTTAGGAAATTACTGAGAAACATGCAGAAAGGCAAAGAAATAGAAACAATCAGACCAGAAAAGAGATTCCCTGAGCAAACAAGCTTGGTGCACACCCTGCATCTCCCTGGCTACGTGGAGACTGGAAAATAAGAAGTTAATTCCATAACCAGCTTATTTATTGGTATTTCTACCTGTATTTCCACCCAAATAGGCTGAGATAGGCTTGTCAGTGACACATTGTCTAACTGCTTAATGTGGGAATTGAGGCAATGGGAATTTTCATCCCTAACCACCACCTGCCATCCCTGAATTCTGTCCTACCTGGCCACGTTTAGAAATGGCCATTTCAGCTGCTCCTGACAACACTTTTGAGATTAGAATTGAATCTCATCCAGCACAGGGCTCACAGGAACACAGCCAGGCAGGGCTGGAAAGTCTCCAGAGCAGGAGACTCCACAACCTCTCTGGGGAGCCCCTGCCAGGCTCTGGGACCCTCTCAGTGCAGAAGTTCCTCCTCATGTTGAGGTGGCAGAAACTCAATATTCCAGGGGAGGTCTCACCAGGTCAGAGTAGAGGGGGAGCAGAAACTCCCTGCATCTGCTCCTGGGAACTCTGACCAAGATCCCCAGGGGCTGTGATTTAACTACTCAGAAAGTGTTTTCACTCTGCAGGGATCTTCCACAGGGTGACAAAACCTCAACTGTCAGAAAGATCCAGCAGATCCTGAGCTCCAAGGGGAAGGCTGTCAGCTCAGGCACAGCCCAGGAGATGGAGATATAAATGGAGTAACAACAACAGCGTGAAATGTTGTCACTGGTGTGAAATCCAGTGTGAAATATTACACTCATTCCAAAGCAACACACTTCAGAGCCCACCCTTTATCAACCCTCAGCTGGAATCTCACTACAAATGCTCTTCTGGGAGGATTGCATTGCCCTGTGAAGATGCTGTACCTTACAAGATCCATTTTCACCCTAGTTCTGACATTGTGATGAAAATCAGATTATTCCTAAGATATTCAAAGCAAGGTCCTGCAGTGAAGTCTCAGTTCCTACAGGAACCAATGGGAAACACAGTGTCAACTCAGTTTGGGGAGATAATCCAGTTTGGAAGAAAACCAGAATGTTTAGCTGTTAAAAAAAAATACATAAATATAAATTTAGCTTCCTGGAAAGAGAAGTTCCAAGTAAGGGAGTCACTGAAGTGTGAGTAAACTGAAGAGTATTAGCAACTACTGAAAAGTCCAGCTTAAAAAGTCCATATATTCAGGAGTTACAAAGCCACCCTTGTGCCCTTTAACTCTGCAGATTACTGGTAGATTTATTAGATAAAGGAAATTACTGGGTGCATAAAAAGGCTTGTGATGAAGTGCTCAGCATAAGGACCTACATTCCAGGAATTGTCTCCTGACTATTCTTACCAAGCTCTATTTTGCCATTAATTTTTATATATATATATAAAATTATTTTTTTTTTAACTGTAGTATTTATTTCATGGTCTTTCATCTCTTTTTCCTGTGTTCTCCCCATTGTAAGTGTGAGGAACAGAGATCCATGGGATTCTGCACACATCTATTTCTCCAGTTGTCCTACCTCTATTTTTGACCTGTCCTCACTCTTTCTCTGCTCGAAATCCCACAGAGCCTTTGACACTCTCTTAGAGGTTCACAATGAAAAAAAAATGACTTNTCCACTCCCAGCCTCTCCTGGTTTCCTGCACAGCCACTCACAGGGGTGGGACATGCAGGAGAAGGAGCAACAAATAATTTTTTTAGGAGCAACAAATAATTTTGTCAGGATAAATGAAGGATTTCTGTTAAATTATGGATTTGATAAGGCACAGTTAAAACTGAAAACACATCACAGAATTTATGTTCAGTTTTGCTATTTCAGATGTTCCAGAGAGATGTAAGAGGCAGCTTCCCACGTAGGAAATGCTGCAATACAAAAGATTATATTTATAGAACAGAAATCTATCAAGTAATGGTTTGTTAGGTTTGGGGTTTGGGGTTTTTTTTTTAATATAAGACTTTAGGAGGAGGAACAATGGGCATTTTCTTTTCATAGTTTCCTGATTTCTGAAAGCCAAACAGCTCAGATGATGGTTCTGAGATGGTATCTTTGCAAGGGTACTGAAGTCCCAGGCTACTGGAGTTAGTAGAAACATGTAATTAAAAGAAAAACCAGAGCTACTCCTCCACACAAATAAACAGCACAATCTTAACTCTGAAAATCCTCCTGCCTCTTCAATTCAATTCAATGCATCTTCTGGTGTTTTCATTCAGCATGGATTTCCCTGAAACCTCTTCTGCATCAAGATGGTCTCAGAATTCTGTCTTTTATGAAAAAGCCTGAGCAATTATTTAAGCAACAATGGAGAAAATGGAGAGGAGAAATGTCTTCTGACTTCAAAACCTGCTTAGGAAATTACTGAGAAACATGTAGAAAGGCAAAGAAATAGAAACAATCAGACCAGAAAAGAGATTCCCTGAGCAAACAAGCTTGGTGCACACCCTGCATCTCCCTGGCTACGTGGAGACTGGAAAATAAGAAGTTAATTCCATAACCAGCTTATTTATTGGTATTTCTACCTGTATTTCCACCCAAATAGGCTGAGATAGGCTTGTCAGTGACACATGGTCTAACTGCTTAATGTGGCAATTGAGGCAATGGGAATTTTCATCCCTAACCACCACCTGCCATCCCTGAATTCTGTCCTACCTGGCCACGTTTAGAAATGGCCATTTCAGCTGCTCCTGACAACACTTTTGAGATTAGAATTGAATCTCATCCAGCACAGGGCTCACAGGAACACAGCCAGGCAGGGCTGGAAAGTCTCCAGAGCAGGAGACTCCACAACCTCTCTGGGGAGCCCCTGCCAGGCTCTGGGACCCTCTCAGTGCAGAAGTTCCTCCTCATGTTGAGGTGGCAGAAACTCAATATTCCAGGGGAGGTCTCACCAGGTCAGAGTAGAGGGGGAGCAGAAACTCCCTGCATCTGCTCCTGGGAACTCTGACCAAGATCCCCAGGGGCTGTGATTTAACTACTCAGAAAGTGTTTTCACTCTGCAGGGATCTTCCACAGGGTGACAAAACCTCAACTGTCAGAAAGATCCAGCAGATCCTGAGCTCCAAGGGGAAGGCTGTCAGCTCAGGCACAGCCCAGGAGATGGAGATATAAATGGAGTAACAACAACAGCGTGAAATGTTGTCACTGGTGTGAAATCCAGTGTGAAATATTACACTCATTCCAAAGCAACACACTTCAGAGCCCACCCTTTATCAACCCTCAGCTGGAATCTCACTACAAATGCTCTTCTGGGAGGATTGCATTGCCCTGTGAAGATGCTGTACCTTACAAGATCCATTTTCACCCTAGTTCTGACATTGTGATGAAAATCAGATTATTCCTAAGATATTCAAAGCAAGGTCCTGCAGTGAAGTCTCAGTTCCTACAGGAACCAATGGGAAACACAGTGTCAACTCAGTTTGGGGAGATAATCCAGTTTGGAAGAAAACCAGAATGTTTAGCTGTTAAAAAAAAATACATAAATATAAATTTAGCTTCCTGGAAAGAGAAGTTCCAAGTAAGGGAGTCACTGAAGTGTGAGTAAACTGAAGAGTATTAGCAACTACTGAAAAGTCCAGCTTAAAAAGTCCATATATTCAGGAGTTACAAAGCCACCCTTGTGCCCTTTAACTCTGCAGATTACTGGTAGATTTATTAGATAAAGGAAATTACTGGGTGCATAAAAAGGCTTGTGATGAAGTGCTCAGCATAAGGACCTACATTCCAGGAATTGTCTCCTGACTATTCTTACCAAGCTCTATTTTGCCATTAATTTTTATATATATATATAAAATTATTTTTTTTTTAACTGTAGTATTTATTTCATGGTCTTTCATCTCTTTTTCCTGTGTTCTCCCCATTGTAAGTGTGAGGAACAGAGATCCATGGGATTCTGCACACATCTATTTCTCCAGTTGTCCTACCTCTATTTTTGACCTGTCCTCACTCTTTCTCTGCTCGAAATCCCACAGAGCCTTTGACACTCTCTTAGAGGTTCACAATGAAAAAAAAATGACTTCAAGAAAAGACATTCACTTTTCAGGAATCCTAGAATTCTCTGTGAGACACTTCAAACCAGTTTTCTTCTGAGGTAGCCCTTGCTGGGCTGGCTCAGAGCTCAGAGCTGCACTGAAGGCTCCCTCTCTGCCTAGGTGGGGCCTCCAACACCCTCATATTGGCATCACCATCCAAACCCCCTTGTTTTCTACATGTTTCATGAGTGAAATGCATCCATCACACACTTCCAAAGGGCAAAACCTCTTAAAAAGCAGAATTATAGAAAGTCTAGTGATACAGATTGCAGGGAAAAATTAGAGAGGAGATTAAGAGAATATGGAGCAAATGGGAACAGAAATGAACCCCACCAAGTCCAGGGTAGTTTCTTATCTTCAAGTGAACTCCACTGAAGTTCTTCATCTCCTCCTCAGAGCTTTCCCTCTCTAACAGCTGAGATCAGCTTGGTGTAGCTAAGGAAGGAGTGACTTTAGAAGAGAAATATGGGCACAGATTCAGGAGGGTGGAGAAGACTCCACTTGACTCAGAGTCCTGTTGCTACAGCCAGACAAGCTGATGCAGAAACAAGACACCTCAGTTTAATCAAGGGGTAATCAACTCGAGAACAATTAACAAAGGGATCCAAAAACATCTGATCACAAGACTGGGACACACTTGTCCAAATCCTATTTACACTATTGAAGGTCTTTAACAAGAGAAAAAATGGGTTTTTTTTCTAGTTATAATCCAGTTCAAGCAGGAATTAGTTCAGATAAATTCTGTAATCTGCACTGTGGAGGAGTTTGGGCAGCTTGATCACATAAACCTCTTCCAGTTTTATGATCTATGACCTATAAAATCAAATCAGAGATGACTGAACAAATCTGAAGTCCTCTATAAACTCTAAAATACTACTTTATACATCCCCTCAGCCTAATTCAACTCCTTAACTCATTCTAGGACCTGCCCTTGTCCCCTGAATACACCTTGGTGCAGGATCAAGCAGAGTGCCAGGGGATGGGTCACCTGCTGACCATTTCCAGCAGCTCCAAGGGGAGCTCCAGGGATCAGAAGGATCTGGCACCAGGTTGAGCACCACTGGGAATTTCACTCACAGGGAGGAACCAAAAATCATTACTGTAAATCACAGTCTGGCTGAAATACTTGTTCAAAGTTTCCACTTCAGAGAGTTCTGGGGTACTTGCTTTGCTGCCTGCTCATTCCATGACCCCTGATCTGACATTTGGCATTATCCTCATATGCATTTCACCAGCATTTTTCAGGAGAGTAAAATCCACTCAAGTACTTTGTTATAATGCGAGAAATTAATCATTCGATAACCTCTTGACATACAAAAATACATTCCATTTTTGTCCCCAGAGCAACTATTCCTGGTATATTTGAATCCTTTTTCCTACTGATCATGCTTTAGAGCTTTTGATTTTTCTTTCTGTAATTCAGTGACTTGCACTAGTTCTGTTCATGGCCTCTGCTTTTACTCCTGTACACTACCTCAGTGGTGTCAAGCCAGTGAAAACTATAAAAAACAAACAAATATACAAAACAGAAACAACAACAACCAAAAACCCAAAAAATAAAATAAATGAAATAAAATCCAAAGTAAAAGAGACAAAAAAAGGCACTAACAGTGCTAAGACCACACCCTATGGAATGCACAGCCTTTAAGGACTGGGGAAAGGTGCCTGAGCTGACTCTGTGATGAAACAGCACATCAGTCATAGGAATATTATCATAAAAACCCCACAGTTCCCAGCTGCTGGGTACAATGGTCCCAGTTTGGAAAGGACAGAGAAGGGGAGAAGGGTTTCTCTGGAGGAGGAGCTGAACTGGGAGATGCTGAAGCCAGATTTGGGCGAAGGGGTAGCTGAGGGCCCTGAAAACACTCCTAAGCACTTGGGTTTGAGCATGAAAGTTGAGGCAAGACCCAACCACATCCCAATTCTCCCCCTTCCTCTCCACTGCAGGGCACTGGAGCTGGGCTGGGATTCCTCCAGTGGTTTCTTTTCAGCTCCATTACAGTTCTCCTGCAGTCAGTAACTCGGGCAGGCCCAACATGGCGGGTGGCAAGGCCGCGCTCCAGGAGGATTTGCTAAACCAGGCCCAAGCAGGGCCTGTAACTGAAGCCTCCTGTAAATCAGAGCAACAGATCATTTTGTCCCTCCTTCTCCCTTTATTTTCCTGCTCAACATTCCAAGGAAGCCTCAGAAGGGGAGGCAGTGACAATGCCCTGGGTAAGACGTGCTGCCCCATGCCTGGAATGCACCAAACTTAGAGGCCAGAAGGAGTAGGCCTCTGAAAACTTCCAACTTCGAAGCACTACTCCCTGCCCAACTTGGTACTAGCAGACACTACAGAAAAAAAAATACAAATTCCTTGTGATCAAAGGGAAACAGAACACCACCAAGTTTTTCAAACTCTGTCCTACATTTCAGTGTGTAATGACATGAACAGAACACAATTCCCAGTTCCCCAATTTGTTTGCTACCACGCAGCAAGGCTGAGCACACAACACTCCATTTCTTGCAACCCTTTGGAGACAAACCAGCTAAATAACAGCAACAGATTTCTTTTATTCCAATCAATATCCGTTCAGTTGGAAGGCAGCTGTAAAGTCAGTAGTATAAAGAGGTTTTTTTTTCATGGCCTTGAGAATTATTAATTCAGCAGAGGTATTGGAACTGCAACACAGGATTCTGAAAATCAACAATATGCTCTTAAATGTGAACACTGAAGATCTCAGTCTTTGCCATCCCAATTACACCAATATAATATTTTATTTTTTTTCCCTGTTAAAATGCCCACCAGCACAGGAAACAGGTTAATGTTATTCACATTCAGATGACAAATACACAGGGTATAACACATGCTGGTGTCCCTTTTGCTTCTATTAAGTAACGGGTGACAAAAATAGAACAAGTCTTTGCATGCTGCTGACACTTTGGTACATTTCTCTCTTTTTTTTTTTCCCCAGTCTTTTGATTTAATGCTTTTTCTTGGTTCCCCTTTTATCTTTCTCTATATGATCTCCCCCCACCCCACCCCGACTGGAGAAGTATTCTGCAGGCATTTGATTGACGAAAATCAAAATCACTAAATAGCTCCCCAAACCCCCAAATAAATAAGTAAACAGAATATTCATTGGGCCGGCGAGCATTTGATAGCAACACTTGCAGCTGAAAAACCAAGATTGCTGACCTTAATCACTCTGATCTAATTACAGAAAAGGGGTTAGAAAAGCAATTTTACCAGCAGCCAACTAATATCTTTGTGTTTTGAAAGACCCATTCTGCTTATTCGACAATAAAATGCATGTTTCTTCAGATGTTCACAGTGACAATTCCAATCTAAATATTTTTCTTCATGCTGGAAAAAAGAAATGTTTTCTTCACAAGCAATTGCCCAATGTGGAATATGTCTATTTTAAAGGCTAAGTCTATTATATTAACAGATTTTCAATACCAAAAAAAAAATGTATCTATAATAAAATTCATGTGAAAGCACAGACAAACCATCACACACACACATATATCTCTGCATAATTATAGAGGAATACAGGAACTCTGACTTGAAGCCTAGCAACAGTATCCAAGTATTAGTTAGTCTGCTAATCAACTAGCAAAAACTCGCACACCAGCTCAACGTGCTTCCTCCTAAAGCAAAAAGCAAACAAAAAGAAACCCAAAGAATCCTCCTGCTCCCAGCCTCAGAGCTGCTGAAGGACAAGATGTACGATATAAAACAAACCTTGCTCACTTGAAGAGGAACAACCCATGTCATTTAATCCATCTGAAAATGCATCTCACCACAAAGAAGCAAGGCAAAAGAGAGATTTAAAAATAGGTTATCCAAGTCAAAGGATTATCAGCCTGCAACACACTTAATGTCTGAATATCTGTATCTAATGAAAGCTTCAATATTCTTACATATATGGTTGATTTTTGTACCTCCATCCTATAGAAGCCACAGTAAATTCTGTATAGCAAATGCTTCCTAGATCTGCTGTGCTCATTTACTCACAGACAGCTGCAGGCTGGATGAAAACAATCAGGGATTAACTTTTCTATTCATCACATCTTTTAATCCATCACTTTCTCGTAGTTTGCAATAAATAAATGCATCAGGTTAAATCAATTATAAATGTGCTGCAGCTAGTTAAAAAAAAAAGAAGTTTAAAGAAGGTCAGTAGTATTATTATTATTTAACAACATGCAACTTGCTGTGCATCAGCACGATGTGTGATGTCCTCCTCAAAGCTGAAAGGAAGATGGAACAATAGTCACTGAGCTGCAATACACTTCTTGCTTCCAAAGGCTTTCACAATAAGTGATTATTAAAATAAGCTACTTTGATGTTGTTATTATTCCTCAAAAAACTAATTTGAGGGCATGATGAATGGAAATAATCTGAGTTGCCAGACTAAGTGTTTCATACAGCTTGTAAAACAAGTTTCTAAGTACCTTATGGTAATAGGTTTTCTTGCTTGATGAAAAATATTGTTTTAATTTCTTTCAAATAGGATTATTTTGTAAATGATAGGGCAATTTTCATTCACCTTTGCAACATCTGTCAAGAAAACAACAAAAAAAACCCTTCCCGGATGTTTAGAAACTCATAAAAGAAATAAATACAATGAAATCTGGATCTCATTTTTAATCCTTCAACTCAGATCCTTTTTTCCTCTCCTTTGAATCCTTTATCTTTTATGTTTGATTTGGTCTTACAAAACCACATCATCCCTGGCTGAAAGGGGACTGATGTGAACTCACCCTGGTGAGGACAGCAAGGTGTCTTTTGTTGTCCTAAGCCACAGGAATTATTTGCAAGGGATTTTTTCCCCCCCCTCTGTTCTGTTTCTGGAAATGGCAGCACCAGGACAAAAAAAAATAGTTCTCTGTGCTAAATATTTTTCATGCCACTGTTTCAACAAACTGCTGACCCAAACACCTGATGTAGTAATGGAAAGATTACTTGGCAACTGCTGGTGGGAAAAGGAGCAAGGGAAGGAAGAAGAGATGTGATGAAGGAAGGGAGGGTTATGAGAGAACCTGGGTTTCCCCAATTTCAGATGGAAATTAGGAAGGAATACCAGATTTTATGCTGGTACCATGGCTAAGCAGAAAGAGATTCTACACAACTCCAGTTTGCTGGGAGATGCAAAAGCTTAGAGCCAAAAAGGAATCTAACTGCTGAGTGCAGCCCCTCAGCAGTTAGACTTCATCATCAAGACCTTCATCATCACTCCATGGGTCTGAAAAAACAGAAGAAAAATGGAGTGGTTGTGCTATAAATGAAGAATTTTCTCCTGCTGGTCGTTCTCCTCCTGAGCTGCTTCTCCATCAACCTCAAGACCAGGGCCAGTCTTAGCTCTAGAGCCTGGCACAGACTCAGGCCAAGAGAAGAGAAGGAAGGTTGGGCTCTGATCTCTTCTTCAGCAGCTCCCTCTGCACAACCCCAGTGCTCCTGCTGACAGATCCCTCCAACTGCACTTTGGCAGCATCACTTGCAACAGCTTTGTGACTCCTGGCAAAGTGGAAGACACCCACATAATACCTTCTGCATTCAAAGTACAAGAGACTTCCTACTGCAATAGTTGGGGACAACAAAATTATCTAAGAATAATGTTAATTAGGCACATGTCAAAACAGATGGATGGGGAGAGTGTAGTTCCTCATGATGTAAGATCAGAGACTTCACACTAATAGGATTTTTCATATTTCAGATAATTGAGTTTAAGACATAGAAAAACTTGTTTCTGTCCCTAGATAAAACCTGCTTTTGAAACCACTTAGGTAGGTCCAGCCTTCAAGTAAAACTTTCCTGTCCTTAAGATGATGTACCCAGCAAAATAGGTAGATTATTACTGAAAAATAATATAATTGCACTTATATTACTTAGCTATATATTAGGCTTGCATTTTAAAAGTACCTAGAGTACTGTCTATGAAGATCATTAAGAGTTAAATGATTAGGTCAGAAATCTTCCAAGAACAATGTGAAGTTTTTCTCCAATCAATCAAGAGCAAAACAGAGTTTTCCCCAAATTATCAATAACCCAATTTCTCAATAAGTTGTAACTTATTATTAAATGTTTATATTTTTACATTTAATGCAATTCTTAAATAATAATTCAATTATTATATTTAATAATACAGTTATTAAATAACTCTAAAATCCTTACAGAATACAAAGTGATTATGAGCTGAAAATAATTACAAGTAGATCAATTGAACTGGTCCAGTATAAAAATCCAGTATTTAACCAAAAACACACTTCTGAGAGATGAAAAGTTCTCTAGAGAAAATTCAGCTTCTTGAATTTAAATGCTGACATTACTCTGTACATACATCATCATACTACTCATCACATTTTCTGCTCAGGATATTGTGGATTTCTTTATCTCCATGAAACTGGAAGACATTCCAGGAGTAGCCATTATGCTGACTTCAATTTCTTTTCTTTTTTTTTCCTTTAAAATAACAAGTCTTAAGGGACAACTGCCTGGCTAAATTAAATTAGCTGGGAGCAAACAACATAAGCATGATGCTTATTCTTTAAGACAAATACACTAAGTTAAAGAACCACATGCAATCCACCACCATCTGGCAAAAAAACAATGCAAGTGAATCACAGAAGCACCAATATTTCTATTTTTCAGTGGAAAAAAAAGGAAGGCATGGGGAAAATTTGAGGAACCTTCCCATTGAATATATTTTCTAAGTATTTTTCTAGAAATCCTCAATTCTTACAGCAAGTTTTTGCAGTCAGCAACAGGAGGTTCTGCCCAAAGCCACGTGGCTGTCACTGGACTGAGCCTCATCCAGCTCCTTCATAACCACATTCCAACTCATCTAGGAAGTTATAATAATTAGCAAGTTATTCCTTTACTAGTCTGTTGATTTTTGGTTATTTGCTTTTATTGTACAGGACTATTTTTAAGATAACAAAAGCCCTTTAGAGAAAAATAAAACATCTGACCATGTATTATCCATGTGCAGTTCTTGTTCTGAACTGGTTTCTACACACAAACCAGACTCTCAAGAACAGAAATAAAGGGAATATTTGAATTATCTATATGCAAACACCAGTGAGATTCACACCCTCTTAGGAACAATTAGTTAATTTTTAGTGAACATTTACAAGGGAGGGAATTCATCCAGAGAATTCTCTCACAGTCCTGAGGTTCATGTGAGCTGCCTCAGTTTCCCCCAACAGTGAAATACCATCAAAGTTTCATCAGTGCAGCCAACTAAACAGCCCCTACTGCTTCAAAAGCAAAGCCTTTATTGCATTCACCTTCAGGAGGTGTCTGTGGAACTTTCATTAAATCAAAGCATTTTCAATCACTTTTTCATTCAAGTGGTTTAGAAATCACCTTTCTGAAACTGCTTTTGATTTTGATGGTGAAATTCTCTACATAAAAAGATCTTTAAAGCACCTTGAGGTTTTTTTAAAGCAGCTGTGAGTGGAGTCCATGCAGCACCACACACCAAACTCAGTGGGAGGAAATGGTTTTGTGGCCAGCTCCTGCCACACATTCATTTCAGGCTGGAGAAGCATCTTTATCTTCTTTTTCTGACCAATTATTCCTACTCCAGAGCTGCTTTAAGGTGCCAAAACCAGCCAAACCAGTTTGGCTCTTCCAGGTATGTGGATGTGCATTTCATGTTACAAACTAATGGATGCTTACAGCTATATTTATATTTACACTACTTCTCAAATTTTCAGAGCATATATTGCAAGCATTTCAGCTTCACCCCCATCTTAATTTTCTTAATTAAGATTTCCCTGGAACAAATAAGTGTCCTCAGCCCTGGAGTCACATCTCACACAGACCCCCATTCAGCAGCACAACTGAAACATGTACAACTTAACTTTCAGTGTCTGGAAATATTGTGCTTACCAATATCAGCTTCCCTGTGATTCTTGATGTATTCAGCAAGCTCAAAATTCCCAGCTATTATAGCCACCTAAAGGATGGTAAAACAGTTAATTAATACACTGTCAGCACTCAGCAAGGAGGACAAAGAAGCAAGTTACATCACCAGCAGACCTCATACCCCTGTGTTTTCAGCTCACATGGATGTGGCTCAGAGGGGCACACAGGAGATATTATTTCCCTTTAATTGCTGCTGCCCTGCTGCTCAGGTGAACAATGAAAACAGGAGCTACAGTGCAACACAAGTGGGATAACCAAGGGAGAAGTACCAGGGAAACCAGCATCCAGCTGCTAAGACACCAAAAAAAAGAGAAACTGGTGAAGTTTATCATATTCTAGAATTTCAAGTGTTTCAATAAATATAATTCTAAAAAATAAGCTTTTGGTTTTCATTTAATTCCTGGTTGTTGAACACAGATGTGCAACTATCTATTCCAAATTCTCATCTAAATGCAGTTAAAAAGAGAACCAGCTCCAGTGGAGATGAGGAGGGTGGTTTGGTTGTGCCACTGGGCAGGTATTACCTTTTCTGGCCCCATTTTGACAGGTAATGACACTGTGGCTGTCCTGAGATAGGAAAAAGCATGAAGCTGGGCTCCCCTTTCTCACAGAAGCTTCTGAATACACAGGGTGCAGGCCACAAAACCCAATATTTTTTCAATCTCATTTAAGGACTCCCCTGGATATTGGGCTCCTGTCAGTCATGAGAAATGATGTGTCCAGCATAATCATTTTTGTCCTTTAAATAATTAACCCACACAGAATATCATCCCACTTAGCAGGGAAAATCATGTAATTATTTTCTCATTCCAATAGCTAACAGTAAGGAAATGTTTTGCTCGGGGCAATTCTCAGTTGTGCTACGTGAAACGTTGATGGGTTCTTGGGAGAAAAATCTATTACAATAACACTGCCTCAACTAATCCCATTTCTGCTTTTATATTGAATAACAACAGTGGCCCTTCCCAGCTGTGACATGAGACTCCTGTGTTGCCACAGCATCTGCAGAGAGCAGGGAGGTCAGAGGCTGGGGGAGATGGATGCACGGCCACCTCACCCCCAACACACACAATTCTCCACCTGAAAATTGCTATTTTTACCCCCAGGAAGATCAGTTTTATTCCAGGAACTGCTCCTGAAAGAAGTTTCTCAGCACAGATAATGTATCAGAAACTTGGCCCCAATCTCCTCTGCCCAGCCTCTGATGGCTGAATGAGAGCAGAGCTGTACAAATGCTTCCTCTAACTCCACATTCTGCTCCCTGGCTCAGTTCAGGTTCATAAAAACAACATTTTTTGTGTAGATCAGGGCTTTTTTATCTACATTATAAGTAAGCAATAATACTTCTCTTCAACGTTACCCCTAATTAGCACATAAAATCCAAGCAGGGAATTCAGCAGTGACAGGCAGCTTGGCAGACAGCAGCCATGCTACTCAAAGGAAAGCATTTTTGATCCAGAGAAGAGTTGAAAACTCAAGTATAAACATGCTGTTCAAGGGATAAATACATTTTATTACTCCAATAAAGATATTGCCAGATCAAGAGACAGCCTGACAGAGAGTTGTCCCTGTACTTGCTTCTGAATCAAGCAGTGGATTCAGCTCAAGGTACCATTTCTCTCCAAGTAATTCACTTCATTTTGCTAAAAAAAAAAAAAAAGCAGCAAAAATGAAGGGAAAATATGTTAAGGGCTAAAGAAAGCAAGAAGAAGTTAAAAAGTACAAATATTTCTTGGCATAACATCAATGTACTTCACTTGAATTTGATGGGTAGAGAGTGTGGGAGAAAGTGAAGCCAGGGGAAAAAAAAATTAGAAAGATAGAAAATGATACTCATCCCAATTTTACAGTTGCAAACTCCAAAGCAGAGCAACCACAGGTTCTTCTCCTGACCCAGGGTGTCTAAAATAAAACCACAAACCTGAATGCACTAGGATGAGTGAATTGGCTTCACAAAATCCAGGGCTTAAAACAAATCAAGGTGGTGCAGAGTCTCCTCCCCTCAATTGACATGAAAACTAAACTGGAACCCAACTGAAGTTCTATATTTGTACTGAAATTCTTTGTATTTTAGGAAAAAAAAGCCTACAAAAATAATGTAGTATCTTCACAGAAAATACTAGAGTTTGATTCTCTGCCTGCTTCACCATTCCCACGGTTTTAAATAGCAGTATTTTGCTTTTCAGGATGTGCTGGATACTAACTGAGGGGCTATGGCAGGAAAGAAGGTTTTGTTTGGGTTTTTTTTTTGCCATCACAAGACATTTCTTCTTGGCAGTGAAGAAGCAGCAGAGCCAGCAAAACTCCAATGAAAGGTGGGGTTTTTTTCCCCAATTCCAGTAGGAACTGGATTCCAGTCATCCAAATGCATCCCATGCATGTTTCCAGCCATGAAACACCACCATGAAAGGCTGGAGGGAGCACTTTCCAACTGGAGCCTCTGTTCTGCTGAAGCTTCAGAAAGTGCAGCTTGTTAAAAGTGCACAGGCAGCAGCCTCACCAGCATTCAGCTTCTTTTATTCCTGCAGCAAATGGCCTTTCATTTCATCTTCTTTTTTTTTTCCACAGCCAAGACACTCAGCTCACATCAAAAATCTGCCTGGCCTCAGCACCACTCTCCCAGAACCTGATCAAACCTATTGAGGCCTCTTCTAAAGGAAAATAATGAAATTATTAAATCTTTCATCTGTTTGTCACTAAAAATTGCTTTCATTTCTTTTTCTCCCCTGTTTTTAAAATGAATATTGAGTTTCTCTCAGCTCCAGAAGCAGAAAGTCTGAACCTGGAGCTTCCCAGCATGGTGTCAACCCAAGTCCAGCTGCAAAGCAGGGCTGAGTAGGTTGAGTGCAACCTATGAGTAGGTTGAGTGCAGCTCTTCCAGACCCAGCCCAGGAGCTTCAGCTGCTGCAGTGAGAGTTGGCTGGATCTCTGCCATATTTTCCACTGCACAACACAGAGGAGCAGGAAATCTCTTGGGTTTGGGTTGTTTGGGGTTTTTTCATCCTCATTAGAGGCAGGAACCAAAGTGACTCTTTTGTCTGCTCCAAGTTGAAGTGACCCCACTGAAGGTGTGAACACAGCAGCTAATTCTCTTCAGGCTACATTTGATAACACACATGGCTGGCTAACTGCACATGGTGATAATTCTGTGTCAGTCTGTTACAGCAGGGAAGGGAGCAGACAGCAAAGCTGAGCAGGATGACTTCTCTTAGCAGGAGGCTACAGCAGAAAAAGGAAGGCAAAGCCATGCAGCTGACTGGAGACAGCACCTCCTCTTCCCACCACCTGCAATGAGGAGCCCCCATTGTTAGTCCTGCCAGGGTCAGGTATGTGGAGTGAAACTCTCCTACCTGCTGAGGCACCTTTAGCAGGGGATTTTTTCTCCTGGCACAGCATTCTTGTCTTCCTTCCTTTGCTTACAGGCAGAAATGTTCCCTCTGGACACAGAATTGACTTAAGAAGTCAATTCAGAAGCTGAACACTCTGGTTAGTTCTGCTCTCCTGAACCTTGTTCCCCAGAGAAATGTTGCTTCCATAATGGAAACTGAGGCTGCTCTGTGTACACAGTGCAATCTGACAGATGTCCAGCTACAGGTTTCAGTGTGACAGGAGTTTCATCACATTTCCAGAGCCTGGACCAGATCTGAGTACAGCAGTGACTCACCAGCATCTCTCCATTCAGCCTCAGAAATGCAGTTCTCAACGTATCAATTACTTGCACTCAAGTAGTTAAGAGTTTTTTTTGATTGTGATTAATGCAGTGTTTTGTTCCTTTTGGGAAATGGAAAATTATATACACACTTTACCTGTCACTAACTTTTCACAATTGATTTTTTTTTTCCTCTCTGGAAATGTTTCACGGGTAGAGGTTATATTAAATTAGAGCAAACAGTGTAGCCTGCTCACAAATACAATTTCAGAGCTTTATAGGTTAGTCCCTGAAAGGCAAGTAGCAAAAACCAAATTGTGTTACCACCCTTTGGAACAAACTGCTCCACCCCATTAGAAACAATACAAAAAAGGACAGAAATGGAACTTGTCCCTTCTTAAACCTGGCCAAAGAACTTTAACCAACTTTCTCCACAGGACTGAGGAGAGCATCTCTCACTTCATTTATGTTTCACTTTCAGTCAAGGCTGCTGAGCTTCCTCCTGCAGCTCCTCAAGCTCCAGAGCAAGTGAGACTTGTGAGACTTTGTGTTGTGAGGGCAACACAAAGACAACAGAGCTCAACCTCAACCTCTGCCTATCGCATCTCTCAAAAGAAAAGCCCACCTTGATAAAAACAAAGAGGTTTTTTGGAGTGTGAAGCCACTTGGTCCCATCAAGATGCAGCAGCCATCCACAGGGATATTAGATTCAGGTTGTTAAGAGCAAATCCCCCTGCTCTGATCCCTGTGCACACCTGAGCAGCACACAGCTGCAGGAGGTGCCATCCCTGCTGCAGGGTGACACCAAACCTCACAGCAGGCTCTGCACAATCAAAGCAAGCAAAGACAACCCCTAAAATGCCAAAGGGATGTGGATTAGCTGCTCTCACACAGCAGCTGCATGCAGCTTTTGCAGCTCTCCTCAGGGGTGCAGATGGAGGTCTGTGTGCAATCTGCATTCTCAATTTCTTTGCCATAGGTGTGGGAGAAAAATAAATCAAATCTTCTGATCAAACTCTCAAATTCTCACAGCAATCTCTGAGAGCTTGTAGATGAAGGTGTGTTTGTTCAGTCAATAACTACAAGTCATGCAGATCTCAAATGCTTTTGGAAATCTTTTTGCAATGTGACCATTTTCCAAGCACTGTTCTGAGCTCAAACCACTGCTTGGGCTTCAGGTCTTTGGAATTAGAGGAGGCATTAAGACTTCAGAGCATCACAGAATGGCAGGGGTTGGAAGGGACCTCTGAAGATCAGAGTCCAACCCCCCCTGTCTGAGCAGACTTCAATAAACAGAGTGTGTTGGGGTTTTTTCTGGACCAGCTGGAAACCTCTCTACAGTTACAAGCTATATAATCTGCATTAAAGTGCTGAATAATCATGAATTCTCTATTTTCCTCTCCAAAATCAAACGGCAAAGCATCACCCCCCACTCTGTAGCTGCATGGATTACAGTTGACTTCTGACTTTGAGGCTACACCAGCAGAAAATGAAACTAGTGGAAGCTCCTTAGTTCACCCTCAGTAGAAAATAAAAGCAAATATTTGATTTTTAGACTACTAACATCACTAATTCCAGCAACACTCCTGAACAGATATCACATGGATGACACCAAACACGACCCCAGAAGATCCCTATGTTTCCATTCTGGAGACACACATTTCCATCCACACTCCCAAACTTGCTGCAAAAGGAAAATCAGTTTTGAAGTGGAGATGTAATACACCCAGTTACAACTGTGCCAGAAGCAAATTACTGCTTTGAGGAGTCTCTAGATGTGTCATAGTTTGTACCTATAAGAAGATAATCGTGTTTGGTTGAAAATACATAAGAACTGAGAGGTTTTACTTGATAAAATTCATCCATTACATTAATTTTAGCAATCTGAAGCTTTATTTCAGGTAGAACATTTGCAACTTGCAGCAAAACTCACTGAAATAAGATGAGTAAGATAGAAAAAAAAAAGAAATGCAGTAGAATTGATTTTTTTGCTTTAAATAATAATCAACAAAGATTTAGTTTAAGTGCAAAAATAATCCACATTCTCTACCAGGACAATAAAATGCTGTCAATTTTCCTAAATTACTCCGTAGTAATGTTATGAAGGAATAGAAGTAAAAAACCATACTCAGCATTTTCATGCACTCTTCCTTCCTGGACAGAGAGAACTCATCACAATTTTCATTATATAATGTAATACAAGCTTTATATTATGCATTTTGAAAGGCACTAACTTTGCATATTAATATTTGATGTCCAGTAGATGGCAAAATCCCAGCAAGCATCACCTTTCATCTTCTTGCAACTTGCTTAATAAAATCCCAAACTCTACCTCTATTTTTCTTTTGCTTTCTAGCCTTTTTTCTCTCTATTTCATTGGATAGCATTAGCTTTACCTTTCGGATGTTATCTGCTTGCAAGACAATTTCATCTTCATCAGTTCTTGATACAACAAAGCACAATCATGTTACTATCCTTTAAATAGTCCTTTGAAGACAGTTTCTTCCCCACTGAATTTTTTTTTTTCTCCCCAAGCATGCTGCTGCCACTGTTCCCAAATTTGCCAGCACATGTTAGCATACTGTGTACAAAAATCTCTTAGCAACAATATCTCAGTGTCTAACATTTCCCTTCTTCCAACTATGATTCACAGAGCCATCTGTAGTCAGCTATTGACATGCAGGGCCTTAAAATAGACACCTTACATTTGCTCAACAACTAGTTTTAGCAGCTGAAAATATAAATGATGGGAAAGGGCCAAGATTTCCTTGAGGCTCCTCATCATCCCCTTGATCATTTTAGCTCTGGTTCAACAAAGCCTTGCCATGATCACTCCACCTCAGCAGCAGGGGCAGGGTGTCCAGCTCTCCCAGGCAGCTCCAAGCAGGCTGGGTGCAGCTCCTGCAACCATCTCAGCAGCTTCTCTGCTCAAGGACCAGCTCATGCTGCTCCCCAGGCTATTCTGAACTGGGAATGGAGTCTAGGTTCTGCTACACACAGCACTGAAAGCTCTGTGTTTGGCACACCCTTGGAGCTTGAGGCTCCTGGAAGGATGCCCTGCAATGGGGAGACAGGTTAATGTCTCAGCAGGGCAGTGACAAAGAGGGTCCCACAGCAGCAGCCAGTGTGGGGATGCAACCATGGCCCACACTCAGTGGAAAAACCATCACAACCACAGCCCCCAAGTGCTGCTTTTGCCTCCCAAAACCCTTAGGAAGGCTTCACTCTTGTTTTCAGCTATGGCAAATTATCCCTTAGCAGTTCAAAACTACTTTTTTTTTTGCTGCAGTGTATTTTTTGTACAGCTTAAAAGAATAGCACAGTGCTAAAAGCAGGCAGTGTTAATTAAAAAGAATCCTGTTCAGTCAAACCAGAAAGATGAGGTAGGATAGCTCTGAAAGGCTCTGAAGTGTGAGGAACACACTTCCACCCTAGAGAAAGCAAACAGAATTCCATCCAAGGATTCTTCCCCTAAATATTTTTGAGCAATTAATATTTACCAAAAAAAAATAAGCAAACAGACAACAACATGCATCCAAACACACAATATGCATTTAGCTGAGCAGTACCCACTGCAAGCATCACAGCCCTGGCACACTTCACTGGCAAGAGGCTGCTTCTGCTTTGCAAGGGATTTGACAGCCCCTCTGGGTCTCCTGAAACACACATAGAGCAGAGCCAGAGCTGACTGGCTTCATGAGCTCAGGATGAGGAGAGGAGGATGTCACACTGGATGACCTCCTGCCAGCCTCTCCAGCTCCTGCAGTGCCAGCTTAGCAGGACCAAGGCTCAAAATAGATATATTAATTATGTATTTTTATATATTTTATATTTTTTTAATATTTATATTTTATATATTTATATTTTTATATTATATATTTTATATTTGTATATATTGTATATATTATATATTTATTTTATATTTTATATTATACTGGACCAAGGCTCAAAATGCCACTAGGTCATTTCCTAGCAAACTCAGCAGGATTTTAAAAAGAACCTGCAATTTCTTGGACACCTTTTCTTTGACACGTTTCACATGCAGACACCTTGCCCTTGCAGGTGAGCCAGCCATGCTTGAGTACCTGCAGGGTAACGGGAGCCTGTGTGGACGCCAGGATGATAAAATACAAGTCCTTTCTTCACACAAATCACTTCGAAATCGCCTCACTCGCCTGCCTTTGAAATGCAAACTGAGCTCCTGTGACAAAAGCATCCCTCGTTATGCAAGAAGCAGCTTGTCAGAAAGTGTTGTACTGAATTCCCTGGCCAGTGGCTGGAAGTCACCAGGGAGCACATCAGAAACCCAGCAAGGACCATCCAGGCAAATTCAGCCCAGGCACAACTTTGCTGCTTTGCAGAATTCTAGATGAGAAATAAATGTGAGTTTTAGGTTCCCTTAGCACAGACCGTGTTAAGCTCTCTCCACTGGCACTGCACTTATTGGGAAAATGGAGATTTATTTTAAAGAAAAAAAAAAACCAAACAACATCATCTTCCTGCTCTGCTAAAATGCCACCTACCAAGTCACTCTCGAGCACAACAGTGTTTTGCTACCCTCGTGTTTTAATAATGACCATGGGAAAGGGAAAAGCAAACAGCGTGATCCACACACAGCTACAATTACAGACTCCTTCCACGGGCAAATCTAGCTCAAGCTGGAAAGAGCCATCAAAAGCCAGTTATTACATAATCCTTATTACTGCTCCATGGGTGAGCAGCAGTTTCTGAGGAGTATTTACTAAAAGCAGCTCAGGCCAGGTCGCAGCATCAGAGGAATCCACTAAGACACAGCCAGTAATCAAATTGACTTCATTTCCTTCCTCCCTCCCTCCCAATAATATGGTAAAGCAAAAAAAGCCATGAAATGCAATCTTCTTCCAGGGAGCCCTTTGAGGGAAACACAGTGTTCTCTTTGTTGGATTTCACTCTCTCCTTGGAATTACAGCAAATGTTGGCTCGAGTGTGGCTAGGTCTGGGCTGCTGTAGGGTAAAAACTTTCCCCTCTGAAGGCAGCTGGTGTGGAAAAGCCAAATTGTTCTGTATCAGCAGCTTCTTCCTCCAAATATTTTCAGGGCAATGTCTTCCTGCCCTGAAAGGTGGATTCCAGTTTCTCTGGTGTTTTCTGCTCCATGAGCATTGACTAATTCAACCACTAAAGAGATTACACACCTAACAGTGGCAGACAGAACAAGGTATTTCATTTTCCAGAGGAACTGAATGGTGGGTAATATCTCCAAATAACACTGTGGAGCAAAAAGGAATATTTAAATGGAGCTGATTACCACTAGCATGCTTATCTAGGGCTCCTGGAACAACTTTCCCATAAGGTTTAATCTTCTTATTTGAGAACCTGCCCTTGCTGCCTTCACTTCAAGGATGTCTGGATAAAAATCAGAGGAGCAACACTCACCCTTGCTGGAGAAACCCTCTCATTAATGCTGATTCCAGAGCTCTGCCAGCACCTTTGTGTTCACCCATCACCAATCACACTCCCAAGCCCCTCACTATTTAGTTGGCTTCATCCATTTGCTTTTCTAACCTCGTTTTGGTTGCTCCTGAGCTTTTGGAAGTTGCTGTGCCCACGTGGAAAAGCAAACAGCTTGGCTCCCAGTTCCCTCTGAGCCACTCTGCTTCTCCCTGCTGCATGTGGCAACACCTGAGGCACCTCAGCTGCCCATCCCTGCCTCAGCAGGCAGAGAAAGCAAAAAGGAGAGGGGAAAAAAAAAGGGTCTCAGATCATTTTTGTGCAGCACAAGACACAAGTTGGTCTCAGGGACACTCATCCCTAAGTTTAGTCACATAAAGTTTGTGCAGCAGCAACAACAGGGGTTTTAATTAAAAAACCCCTCGTATTCTGCAGTATTTTTATCATTTTTCAGTGTCAATATTTTGCCTTTCTCAGAAGAAGATAATCAGAACATTTAACTTTACTGTATTTGGTACTTGTACTTGGTCTAGGTGACTCTGCTCTGGCAGGGGGTTGAACTAGATGATATTTCTAGGTCCCTTCCAACCCCTACCATTCTATGAGCACATTCTCACACACTTCTCTATTTTTTAAAGGAAAAATCCATAGCTTGCTCATCTTGAGGTGCTAAATGCAGCTCTTGCCAAGACCTCTGTTTCTGTAAAAAAAAAAAAAGGCATTCTGCAGATTTTTTATTATACTCATTCCAGCATTTTGGGTTTTTTTTTTACATGATTAAAACCTTCCATCTTCTCTCAGTGTCCAAATACAACAAATAATGACTAAGTGCACATTAGACTGCACACTCCCCCATGACAGATTGTCCTTTCTTTACTGTTTCTGCCTTCCAAAGCACAATGTAAAGTGATCAACACAGGATCATCAACCTAACGTAAAGACATTCAAACCACCAAGGCAAATATGAATAAATTCCATTATTGGACTCAAATCAGGGGGAAAAAAAGCTGGAAAAAAATCTGGAAGGTAGAATGCACCATAAGAAAAGAGCTGTGTGTTTTTGCCAATATTCAATTCTTCATATTGGTGCTTCAGGAAACGAATTGGGATGAAAAGAAACACTTGGCAAAAACAAAGACCTTGTGTAATTCATATGCTGCATTAAGACAACACATATTTTAACATCCAGAGAGAAAATATTGCTTTATCCTTGTCAAGATGCCTCCCTGAGGCATTGAACAGAAGATTTTGGGGTTTTTCTCCGAGTTTCACCCTTTCAAAGAGAGCAAAAATACCTCCAAATATCTTCTTGCCTGTAGAACTCATCAAGAAGATGGAAATTCAGACCTCTGATAATCTAAATCAGAACTGGGTGCTGGGAAGCCATTCTGGTGAGATGCTGGATAAGAAACAAGATTTTTCACTAGCAGGGCTCAGCCCCATCCTCCCTGACCTCCCAGCTCAGTCCCCCCAGCCTGAGGCTTCCTCCCCAGCACCACCACCCAAGCAAGACTCCCTTTTTATACACTCAGTCCCAATTTCTCCTCTCATTTGCTTTCTCTTCTTGATCATTTAAAGATCTCCCCAAGACCCTTGGTCTTGCTCTTCTGGGCTCAGGCTCCCATCCCAAGTCTCAGCCAGTCTTGTATCTTCTCACCCATGTCCCATCTCAGTGGTTACTTACCCTGCCAGTTGTCCCTCTCTGTTTTCCCCTCAGCCAGCCTAGATTCCAAATACACAGCCTGCTTTTGGAGCCCCTGCATCTGAGTCAGACTGCCATGCTATTAACAAGGCAATTAAAGAACACAAAAGCAAAGCAAACAAAACAACATCACACCACAGGGGAGATGGGGCAGGGAGAGGTGGGGTCAGCTGGGTTCCCCAGTCTGAGCAAAACAACACATGGTTTCCCTTCACCCCTAGCCCAAAACAGCTGAATCAAGTGGCTGTTCTGAACAATGCCTCCTGAGATACCAGGCAGGGAAATCTCATTCCAAATCCTTCCAATCTGGCAAAAAAAAAAGAGGAGCAATTAAAAAATAGATGGGGAGCCAAGAGCCTGAAAGGAACAATTGTACCTGCAGTGGACACAGAGGGAGGGTTGTTGCTCCTCTGCCAGCTGAGTGTGTCAAGAACCCATGGTGAGGGGTCAGTAGAAGGTACAGCAGAGAGAGAAATCCTTCTCAGGTACAACTCTGCCATTAAAAGGTGTCACTAAATGCCACCTCAGAACAGTTCTGCCCTATACTTGAACACATATGCTTTAAAAACACTAATTAAGAGAGGTATTGGCTCTAAGCTTGCAAGTGCTTTAGAGCTCATGTGAAAATGTTAATTATTCACACAGAGATTCTGCTGGTGGAAAGAAAAAAGGAGAAAGTGATAAATCAGGTGCATGGTCATTTTAACTTGTACAACAGATTCCAACAGCAATTGCCCTAATCCACTTGGAAGATTCCCATGGATGAGAGAGGGAGGAGTTTGACTCCACAGCCATACAAATCCATACTTATTAGCAGGGAGGACCTCACAACAACACAGAGATTTCTGCTGCCCTTTGGTTATTGCAGAGCATCAGCATGATCTGTCTGTCAGACAGACAGACAACTGTGGGTGACATCAACCCAGCTCAACACTGATTACTGACTTCCCAGACCCCAGGAACTCAAGCCCTACCTGGAATATCCCCAAGGATGGGGCCAAAACCACCTCCCTGGGCACCCTGTTCCAGTGTCCACCACCCTCATGGCAAAGAACGTTTCAGCCCAGGTTAGTTTTCTTCCCATATGACCCAGTAACCCCAGGTCTGTGTTAATAAGCACTGGGATTTGGTAAGAAGTGAACACACAATATTTCTGTGGTGATAAAATGACACTACATTGACTTCCAGATGCAAACTCTGCTGCTCATTTTCATCCAAATAAATAACTCTTTGGCAGGCTCTGAAAGCAACACTAATTCCTCCACGTCTGGCTACTTTGGTTTTACAGAACAAGCATCATTTTCAATTCATCCATTTTTTTCTAAGCAGCAATTCCAAAGAATCATCCTTTTGGATTTCTGAGAGAAGACCAGGATGGAAGTTACTCCAAGGAATAGCTGCAGCAGCTACAACCCTCCTCATTATGTACAAACAAGATGCTTCCATGTTCCCTGCTGCTGCTGACATGAGGAAACATTTGGAGTGTGCAAAATGCTATTAACTCAGGGGGATTCTTCATCATTTTCTAGCAGCTCCACTCGTGGTGGTTGATCCACTGGGTCAGCAACAGCCAGATGGCAAAGAATTCATCCTCGTGCTGCTTTACTGCACTGCTGGCATCAAGGTTTCCTCTACTCACCCCATTTGGATAAACTTGAATTTTCCTACATTCCCTACACCTAAAAGTAAAGCACCAGGGAGCAAAAAGCTGGAAAGTCCATTTTTTTGTTTATGGTTGTGTGACCTGGAAAGGATAAAATGAAGCCAGCCTAACAATCAGTCCTCTGTGCCAGGGGAGGAGTGACCAGTCAAGAGCCCAAGCAGCAGAAGTCTAACAGATCAAAAATGATATCAGGATTTCATTCCATGGGGACAGGTGACAGGTCAAGGGTCAGCAAATGCACTTCCACTGCCATAACCTTCCCTTAACAGGATTTCTGCTGGGCTCACTTCATTTCATTTAGTCACAACCTTCACTTCTTGAAGCCCTGCATCCACTGGCACTGGTTTTTACAGATTTTTTTCTTACCTGCCTTTTCCCTCTATATTTTTCTGCCTTTTCCCTGTCTTTTCCTGTTGTAAGAGGAAGAATGAGGTTGCTGCAGCACTCAGCACAAAGAGGAGTACAAATGGAGTCTTTCCCCTTGCCACTTACCCTCTCCACATCAAATCCTAAAGCAAAAAGTTCCTATATATTACATAAAGTAATAAAATGATGTAATCACTTGCAGTAAAGAGATCCACTGGAAGCCATCCCTCCAATTATCAGGGCTTTCTCTAGTTCTATTTTTAATCAGTACATAATTCTAAGGTGCAGTGAAAAGTATTATCTAGTACTTAGTGAATTTGTGCTTAGGATATTTTTAGATGGCAAGTTATTAGCCAGACAAAAATGGTGCCTAAAATGCAATTCTTCATGCACTGTTTCCCCAATGTGGGGAAAATGATCCCAAAATAAGCAATGATCTGGCTGGGATTGCAGGCAGAACTCTTCACCTCTTGGAGATCCACAAGTGAGTCCAGAAAACCTGCAAAACATGGAGCTAATGAAACTGATATGGGAAGATTTGGCTGCTTTAAAAAGCCTGGAACTCAGAGGTGTTATCCACAAGTAAAGTTTGAGGAGTCAACATATGGACATAGTGAATATTCCAATTATTTCAAAGCTAGAGAGAAAAGGCAGTTTTCCTTCAGTTTTGTGGCAACAATAACCAAAGTGGGGCAAAGATATGGGAAAGATACAAGTAAAGGTAAATCAGGATTTCTTTTGGTTGAAAGACACTTGGTTTGGGGAAATACTTCCCACACACACAGGTCAGTTCCCTCCAATGGGACTGTGCCATCATCCTTCCAGAATGACTATTTTCTGTAACTTGAAAAAAACCATCTCACTGCTCCTTTTTCCTGAAAACATTTCAGTTTTCAGCCCTGTTTCTCCCATGTCAGTTTGCATTAGGAATGTTTTTCTGAAAGCCAGGCTAATCACCACTGCTTCAGGAACCAGGGCTTAAGGGTGTCAGCCACACCTGACCAGCCCTGAGACAAACAACCCCTTTCCATTTGGATTTTTAATGAAGCTTTCTGCAATTAAGGTAAGAAAATGATGAAAAAAAAACCCATCTAGTCAGTTTGGACTAATCCAAAGACATCATTTTCTTTTGGGGGTATAATGACAGCTTCCAGCTTTAGCACTGAGAGTTCATGAAGTGAATCCCATGTCTGAAAGTCAGCCCAGCTTCTGGTTTCCCACCCAAGGAAGGAAAAGGAAAGCCTGGCTGCCCAGTCACTCCTTGGATGTCTCTTAGATGGGACTGGAGATGATCACAAAGCAAAACACATCCAACCACAGGACCCCAATAATTTCACCTTTTGCCATCACAACTCATCTAATTCCCCAGCTCATTCCAGATCAGCAAAAAGGGGTTTTTTTTCCTCTCATTCCAGATTATTCTTCATTTATTTCACTAGACACAAGCCACACTTTCCACACTCTCTTCCTCTGCAGCTGTTTTCAGCCTCGTGCAGTGTAACTTCTCCACCAAACCAAGTTCACATCAGATTTTTATTGCAAATATTTCCTAGGAAGAGGCAGGGACAAGAGGTATTTGGGTTTTTTTTTACCTGGAATGGAGACTGGCTGTTGTAATTCTTCATCTCTTTGTTGGCTCCCCTGAACAGCAGGACCCTGGCACAGCTCTCCTGAAAATGCCACAAGAGTAAGTTTGTTAAGAAGGGATTTTTTAGTCACCACACAGATATTGTGACTAGGAAATGTGTTGCTGTTTGGTATAGATTTTCTTATCTAGAGAGAAAATCCATTATTATAATAGCACTTGAAATAAGACNATTATATTATATTATATATTAACTAGATAGGCTGATATTATCTTATTATATAGGCATATAATATTATGCACATACTGCACTGACCAGTCTGAGCTCCTCTCTTTTCACATAAAANCAAGGATTTAGGTGCTTTGCAGAGTGGAAACAATCTGCAAGTGTAAATAAATGCAGAGGAATAGGAGGAAAAGAAATTTTCCTGTTGAGTTTTGTAGTGTTTTGGTGTTTGTTTGGATTTTTTTCCAACCTGTCTCCAACTTTAAACACCTAATGTATGATGATTTGCTTTTCAATATACCTAAATATTATATTATATNAAACATCAATAGTTACAGTGCAAACCCAATACAGCCCTTCTAAAAAGAGAAAAGTCTGACTTCAGGCCCTCTGAACTGAGGAAAGCTGCACAGAAAATCCCTTAAAAGCTAATTTTGGGCTGCTGATCATAAATATTTCTATTAATTTAGTTGTGCTTTCCAGATGTGTTACCAAGATCTGCCTAATGAGGCTCTCCAGTGTGTTACCTTTCACTTTGAACAGTAAATTTGCAGCCAAACAATTGGATAATTTAGCTGGGTTAGTGACAGAAATTAAGCTTATTTACTAGATTCTGAGTCATAAGTGAATGTGCAGAAATTCTGATTGAAAACTCATTTTCCTCATTCTGTTCTGTAATTTATCACAGCAGGTCCTGTGGAATCAAAGCTGTCCTAAAAATACCTGTGGGGGAGGTTTATCCTGCCCCTTCCCCAGGATCCAGGGCTCCCAGAAGATATTCTTTGTACCTTCCTATGCTGCACAACACACACAAACACCACACTGGACCAAAAATGGAGTTTTTAAGTCACCTCAGAGCTGGTGATTTTTTTTTTGGTATATAATAAATTCACATTTCATTTGCTTGCACTGCAATCTGCACATTGGGTGTGTCCTCTACACAAGAAAACCAAGAGCAATGTGTAAAATGTCCTCATTTTATCCCTTTTTTTTTTCTGCAGCCACCCAAAGGAAGTAAATGTGCTGCAATCTAGTGGAAGACCTCCAGGTTAATTAAAAAGCAAGCAAACAAACTCTTTTTTTCCAGGGTGACCTTTCCTTTTTGACTGACTCCTCCATGATTCCAGGCTTGCACACTATTTTATATTCCCCATCACCAAAATTATTCCACACTGGAAGTAGAAGTAGAACCCTCTACCATTAAACTGCCCCATTTTGATCCAGAATGTGAGGATATAAATACTGAGATTAAGAAACAAACGGAATTCACTGGCTGCTTATTCATTTGGTTAGCAGAAAAAATCACCCAACACTACAAACCCCAAAAGAATTTCACATTTTTTAACTTTCTGCAGTGTAATAAAAGCCAGGCAAAGTGGTTTCTTTATTACATGCCTTGGAGAAGTTTTGTCCAGAGTTGTTCAAGATAAGAGTTTCAAGAAAACACATTGGAAGTGCTGTCTTTGTTCCTTCATTTCTTTATTCTTTTAAAACAGAAGCAATTTTAGCTTCACCCTCCTTCCCTTTGGTCTCCTCCCCATCCTTCCAGTTTTAAGGTGAATAAATCAGGGAGGAGAAGTAAAAAAGCCACCACTAGAAATGATTTTGATTGCTTTTTCTTTTTATAATTCAGTGGAAATTCCACCTTTGGGTGCTCTCTGTTGTTAAGGTGCTGCCTCCAAAGGCCAGAACAGCTGTGTGCAGATATTTGAGCTCATTACCTGATTTAATTCTACACCAGTTCCCATTCAGAATCCCAGCCAGTGCCTGAAAGAAGACACACTCCAGCCCAGAGCTGCTTGGCTACTAACACCAAATGCAGAGGGAGGAGGTCTGTCCAGATTTCACAGAGCTATTGCACAGCCAGCAAATAACTTTTAAAACCCCAAATCACTTCTTTAGCTCAGCACTGAGCAGACACTCAGGAAAACAGCTGCCAACTTCAGAAAGCATCTCAAGCAAATTCCCCAGGGAAGCCTGGAAGGGAAAATCCAGTGGGTAATGACTCCATCTACAGGAATCAAGAGGTAAGGAGTCTGCTGCTCCTTCCACAGCAACTAATCACTTGCAACTCCCTTTTAGGACACTGGAAAAAAACCTTACTGGCAAATTTGTAGCTGTAAAGCCAATTTGAGCCTCTGAGTCCCTACAGATGATTTTTCTTTTCCCCTGAGGTCAGGAGAAAACCATATCTTTCCATGAAAAATGCTGCCATTCTGCAGGGTTATTCTGATTTCAGCATTGTACCTTTGCTGGAAAAGTGATTACAAAAAAAGCCAGGAAAGCTCTGCAATAAAATGATTACTAAAAAAATAAAGAGAACAACTGTAGAGGTGAGTTCACCTTTTTTTCTGGGCATTATGGCCCAGGCTTCAACATTCTTACTCTTGAAAATGGAAGTAAATGAGGTTCAAGTGACTATTCAGTATTTTTTGCCCTTTTTTTTCCTACAGAATTGATTATATTACACACCTTAAGCTCTTGCTGAGAAGCCTGAATGCAAAGCTTCTGCTGAGCTGAAGGTTAAGTTCATTTCTGCACAATTTCCTAGGGATTTTCCCTGTTTTTATGCCTGCAGTGGCAGAAGCCAAGTGAGCTGAGCAAAGGCTCCACTGCAAAACTTACTTCCCAGCCTGCTGAGGGGGGTGGTAGGTGAGCAAGCAGAGCTACTGCTGCAGACATTAAATCAGCAGCTCTTCATGAATTGCTATTAATTATCACACTCACCAGGCCAACAGTCCTGAAAAATGCCAAGTTATCCCCCCAAATTCTCTATTTTTTTAAGGTGAGGGAATTTACTCCTAATTAAGGAATTTGTCTTGACAAGCCTTTTGACAAAAGGTGGTAATTATTTAAGAAGCAGATGCTTTAACAGATGTTTCACTAGTTAGAGGCACAGCTGATGACTTGTGTTTTCCTTATTTAAATGTGTATGTGCTGTGCTTGAACTTGGTTATAAAACTCATCCCCTCCCCAGCCCACCCATGCAAAGAGAGTATAAAACCCTATCAAATATTTCCATTATTTCTAAATGTTGACATGAGTTGTAAATAGCAGAGAATCCTGTATCTTCTGTATAATCTACAGATATTTTTCACCCTATTTTTTCAAGCATTTCTAATTTCATTCTAATTTACATTCTAGCAAAACAGCAATAAATGCTGAGTAGGACACATATTTTGATATGGTACAAGAAATAAATAAATGAATTTAAATGTAATTAATATATAATTACATAAAAATAAATAAAAATAAATGTTTCTTAACACATCACAGCTTTCATCCCTCTCTCAAGCGTCAGTTTGCATGATGAATTATGAAGGGTAGAACACGATGGTTTATTTTCTAATTAATATCTATACTCTTGCTATCTACAACGAGCAACCTTATTTGTAATTAGTGAATAAAATACTAGGAAAAAAGGGTTTAATTCTATTCTTTCTAGTTTCTAAGACCACTGTTTAAAAGCTTCAACACTTCGCTGCATAGCAAAGGAATGAAAAATACTGAGCTGTGTTCCTCTTTAGTGTAACTTGCCTGGATAGATCAATAATAATGGGAAATTTAGCCAATTAAAAGCAAAGAAACAGCATCCAAGGAAAACCTAACACCAAAGCAGGAAGTTTTTTGAACAGAAAACTCACAGAGCCTCTGTTTCTGTGGCTGGGCATGAAAGATGGAGCATTTCTACCTCCCTTGTGCCTTCATTTTCCTACCCATGACTCGCATCCTTCCCGCGCTGGTTTCCAGTCTCCAACTGGAACACATCCCTCCCTGCTGGGCCAGAGAGAGGGGACTCCTCAGCTCCTGCCAGGGCTCTTAGTGGGCTCTTAGTGGGCAGGGCTGAGCCTGCAGGGCTGGCTGTGCTCACCTGGTTGTAGAGGGCACAGATGTGCAGGGCCGTGTTCCCCGAGGCGTTCTGCGCGCACATATCCGCGCCGTAGAACAGCAGGTGCTCCAGGTGCTGCACGTGCCCGTACCTGCAGGCCTGCAAAGAGAGCCATCCACGGCCTGCTGACCACACAGGCTAGGCCACAGGGCCAGGGAAAAGAGGGGAAAAGAGGCTCTTTTATTTAACAGTCTGTTTAGAACCACCTAGACTGAGCAGGAGGATCCCCCATGATCCGTGATGGGCACGTCGGGCTCAGCTGAAACATCTGCTTGGTTGAGGAGTGGCAACTGAAGGTGTGAAGAAGATGCCCAGCCTGACAGTTGTGACCCACTACTGCAGCTGCCAAATGTGACAAGCTGACAGGCAGAAGGTGGTTGGGTTTTTTTCAGCCTGCTACTCTTCAGAAGGATGCCCACTAGATGGCACTGAAGATGATGGGATGGCCAAGGCTGGTTGGCAAGGTGTGCACAGTGTGGGGAAACCTGGCCAAAATTCCATCTTTTTGACTCTGGTGTCAAGCAGACACACAGTACACACAGGGCACTGAGCCAGGGGAAGGAAAATCCTCAACAGTTCCTTTATCTGTCAAGTGTTAAACCCTGAATACTTGGAAATAAACCTCAGTGAATGAGACCCCCCCTGCCCCAGCAGGGGCACTCAGAGCAGGGCCCAGCAGAGCAGTGTCCAGGGGGGTTGGAATCTCTCCAGAGGAGACTCCACAACTTCTCTGGGCAGCCTGGGCCAGGCTCTGACACCCTCACACCAAAGAACTTTCTCCTCCTGCTCAGATGGAGTTTTCTGGGTTCCAGTTTGTGCCCGTTGCCACTTGTCACTGGGCACCACTGAAAAGAATCTGCCCCATCCTCTTGACACCCATTTAGATATTTGTAAACATTGGTGAGATCCCTTCTCAGTCTTCTCCAGCTGCACAACCCTCAGAATCTCTGCAGCTTTCACTGGACTGTCCCCAGTAGCTCCTTTTCTTTCTTGAACTGGGTAGCCCAGAACTGGACACAATACTCCAGAGGTGGCCTCACTAAGGCAGAGTGGAAGTGGGGGAGAACCTCCCTGGACCTGCTGGTCACTCTTCTAAATGCACCCCAGGAGACCACTGGCCTTCTTGGCTACAAGAGCACCCTGCTGACTCCTGGGTAACCTCTTGTTCAGCAGGACCCACAGGTTCTTCTCCAAAGAGCTGCTTCCCAGCAGGTCATGCCTCCCCTGGACTTATTCCTCTTCAGGCGGAGGACTCTGCACTTGCCCTTGGTGTGGTGACTTTCATGAGATGCCCCTCAGCCCATCTAACCCACACTTCTTGAGCTTCTCTACAAGGTTGTTAAGGGAGACAGTGTCAAATTAAGGGAGACAGTGTCAGTTCCTACCTGATGAATTTCTTGCCATCCATTTTCATCTCTGCAGCTGACAGTGGCATGCTCGTGGAGCAGCAGCTCACAGCAGTAGGGATCCCCTCCCACAACAGCAGTGTGGTACAGTGCTGTCAGCCCACAGCTGTCCTTGTAGTTAGGAGATGCTCCAAGCTCTAAAAGGGTCTGAAAGCAAATCACAAACTCTGAAAAAAAATCTATTTGGGAGGGACTTTTCACTATAAAGGGACTTTTCAACCTAAAGCAGTATTTACAAGGTTGATATCTGCCATAATGTCTTCTAGAAGCTGAGAAGATGGGTGGCACAAGGGTAGCATCAATGAGCTCAAAAGAATGAGGATCTGAAGGAATCTACAGAGTTATCAGTGAAAGGGTGAATGGCAATGTCCGATTTCCATCCTCTCATTAAGTTCTGAAACCTCAGCTCTAAAAAGGCTGCCCATTTGCCTCTTCAGCTGCAAGATGCTTTATCACAAATGTCATGCAATTTGACTGGCTGTCAGAAGGGAATAAGCAAATGCCACAAACAAGACAATCTAGAATGGCAAGGTGATTGAAAAATACCTGTTAAAATACACAGGAAAAGAGACTGTGTTAAGCTACAACATGTCATGCATGCCACTGGCATTTGCTTTCAAAGAGAAAAGAGACAAAAGTGCTACTCCTGTTTCCTCAGACACATCTTTCCCAATGTAGCCAAGTGTAAGGTTAAATTTAATCACTTTTTCTTCCTACTAAAATAATTTAAAAATCAGAAATTAAAAATTCCTTTACTGAAAGCAAATCCTAAGATTTGAAAGCCTCAAGGAAGTACCAGAACAAGCACATATTAAAGGATCCATTGAGGACAATACAGTAATTAACTGAAGACTTTTATATATATATAAAATTTTTTTCTCTAAAATAATGTATAATTTGCTACTGAAAGCATTTACCTTGAGGGCCACTTGGTTCTTGGCTCTGGCTGCTTTGTGCAGAGCTGTCATTCCATCTTTGGCTCTGAAGTCTAAATGTGCTCCCCCATTTTTCAGAGCTTTTATCACTTCTATTGTGTTGTCAAGCTGAACTGCCAAAGTCAGGGGTGTTTCTACAGAAGAGAACAGCAAGCATTAAAAAAAGGATAAGCAAATTAAGAAAATAAAGAGCACTTCCTTTAAAAATAAGTTAAAAACACTCAAAGAAAATCATAAATTTTATGGTAATAAACATTTTTTTCTCCTTTGAACAGACTCCATTAGCCCAGAGGGATGAGGGTGACATCAGAATGTGTGAGATTCAGTCTGTTCATCAACTGAGGTTAAACAAACCCAAGGTGCTACTTTATGCTGCTACTTTTATTGGTCTGACCTCCACTTTCTAGGTCATGATAGTTTGGGTCCAGTCCTCGGTCCAACATCTTTGTGATTTTTTCCACTGAGAGATGATGAACATGATCCATGAATTTCCTCAAGTTAGCCTGAAACAAAGAGTGACAAATGAATCATCCTCTCATTTCAAAAAGGAAGGTTTGACTGAGTGAAATTATTCTGTCATTTGATGTCAATACCCACTGAAACCCTTGAATGGGAGCTAATTCACATGCCTGGGGAACAGGACTTTATATTAAGAGCATAAAGCCTATGATTTCTAACATTCAAAAGCCAACCACAAAGATTCTGCTCTTTATAGTTTTAAGGAAAATAAATGAGAGATTCATTCAGTAAGAAATCTGGATGGTGCATGGTGATCATTATCATTATTCTGACCTGCAAATGAGTCTAAAGACAGAAACAGGCATTTTTCAGCATGCTGAAAGCACATCATGTGAAGATCCACTCAAAATCACCAGTGTATCTATGGAAGAGTCAAACATGGGAATGTTTCCATGAGAGAAATTCCCAGATCACAACTCACTGGTGGTGCTGGCAGCACTTTCTCCACTGCCACTGGTGCAGGTGGCAATGAACTCCTCCTGCCTATTGCTTTGCTGAGCAGGCAATCTGACTTGTCCAAAAAATTGTGCATACCTTGGTATGAAGCTTGGCCAACTGTTTTTCATCCAGATTTATCTGTCTGTACACTCTCTTCTTGTAGCGAAACTAAGGAGGGGAAAAAAATACATATATATATATTTAAAACATCCTACTTTGCTTAAAAAGTCATAATGTCATTTTCAGACCTTTATCAGAATCAATGTAGATTTAGACAAAATTAAAAGAAAGGTTTAGTATTTCATTTTCAGTGTTCAGCAAACAGTGGTGTCAAGGTTTTTACAGTTCCTGTAAGTAAAATTCATCTCTTGTAGAAATATACTGGGATCAGTGGAGGTGTGTGGGAAACCAGATCAGCCTCTAGAATCTACATAAATAAGTAAGAATTACAGTGAAAAGAGCTTTTCCCTGAGGGCATCTGTGCAATTTCATTTAGTCTCAGGCAGAAAGCAGAAGAGGGAAGGCATGTTAAATAAAAAAAAAAATGCATATAGCATTTCTGCCATTTATTTTTCTTTAGCAAAAAGGATTCCTGAAAAATCCCTTCACCAACACAGGCAGAACTTACATGTGAGAGCAGTTCTGAGGTTTGACTGGTCCTGTGAATGAATCCCAGTCCCATTTTACCCTGACTGGGTTGCTACCTTATGGCCAGAGCAGCAAGAGCCATGGCAAAAACCATGAGATTTACATAATTATCTAATTGTACTGTGCTGTATCAAAAATAATAAAGTAGTGATTGAATCTCTGACATAAAAAGCTAGAAAATTCTGGGACTTGAAACCTCTTCTGGACCCCAGTTCTTTTTTTTCTTGGATTTGTGCTCCAGAGGAGTAAGTCTATTAACAGCAGATTATTAGTGGTTGATGCACCACCATACAGGCAATACCCAAATTAATTAAATACAAGTTTCATGCCCCAGTTTCCTGCTATACTGTGTTTCTGTGTGACCTGGCTCTGCTCCATGTTTGCCCAGTGTCATCATACTGGCCCAGTTCTGCCCAGTTTATCCCCCAGCTGCACAGCCTCTGTATGGGGAGGGGGGAAATTCCAGTGTCTGTGTGTGACTGGTTCACACACACCCCCCCTCCCTTCCCTCACTGCTTTCCCAGGAAACAGACAGTGGAAAACTGTGTGCTCTGAAGGAGGGTACAGAGGGAATTAGATGGGGGAAAACAAAAAGAAATAAAAAGGTTTCACTGAGACAGCAAGAGCCTGAAAGCAAAGGCTGGTTATTCCACAACTGCTTCCCTACTACTGCAAACCTCAGAGACCCAAAAGCTTTCTCTAAAACCTTACATGTCTTTATTAAACCACAGAATAAGACACGTCCCATGTTCTCAGCAGGGGAAAACTCCAAAATCTCATCTCCCAGCAGGGCTGATCCTTTGCAGCCTTTTGTGGACAACGCACCAAGGAAGGGTTCAAGTTCACCCTTGTTGAGCACTATTTCCCAAGTGCAATACCCACAGAAACCCCCAGCACAGCTCACTGCATTGCTTGCATCACCACAGAATCATTGCAGCCATCAGATCTCACAATACCTCAAGTGAAGGAACTCCTTTATTCACTGGCTGGGGATATTCCCTAAGAAGTCTTTCCTCATCCAAGAACTTCCCATCTCTGCCATTGCTTGCAGGCTGGAACAGCCCATAATTCAGCACATCCTTCAAACTCTGATTCAAAGTGCACAGGATTCGTTGCTTTGCCACCCACACTGAAGCTTCTGGGTTAAATCTGATGCATTTCTGCAATGAGAAATTATTGGGAGGGGAAATGAGATTAATTAATGAAAGGAAAATCCACTTAGTGAAGTGTTGATCCCACCAGTAATTTGTAGTGAACTAAGATCAATGATGGCAAATGATAGCACAGGTGAGTTGTTACCTACTGCCACACTTTCTAGCTTGAGAAATCAAGTCAGCTGAGTCACAGCAGAATCTACACACAGGTTGCTTTAGTTTTGGAACAAGAAAGAATTTGTGAGATTAACACAGTGCAGTGACCACAAGGAAATGAGACAGCAGCTGAATGAAAAAAGCTCTGGAGAATTTTTTGCTACTCTTAATGACAATCAAAAACCAGGGATGGGTTAGTGGCAATGAACTACAGAAACACACAGGAAACATGAAGATATTTTGTAATGACAGGTGTGGGATCAATTCTGTCCACCCTGACCAGGTAAAGTGGGACAGTTTGTCTCTTCAAGACAGCTACATACAGGATAAAAATTGCAACAGTTCAACAAGGAAACAAGAGGCCCTGAGTGGCTGAAAACCACTGTCAAAACCATGTTAAGCCACTCAAAATCATGTCAACAGCAGTTGCTGAAATGGGAGACCTGTGGTGTTGATTTTAAAGCTCTTTGGATTGTGAGAGACATGGGCAATGAGATATATTCCTTATCTCTGGCACTCCTGCACTCTGGTGAATGTCACTAAGCACAACAGGACTGGAAGAGAAAAATACATCTCACCTGTTCCAGCTAAAGGGATGATAGTAATTCAATGGGAATACAGAATCTCTGAGTAGCATTTATCCATTTAAATCTATCAGCTACACGTCTTTCTTCATCAGCCTCAGGAAGCTGCTGCTCAGGCAGAGCTGAGAATGAGCACCCACAAGAAGGGTTTGTGCAGCTGCCTCCACCAGGACATGTTGCTATTAAAGAGGTGACAACCCAAAAGTCAGAAATGCAAATAAGAGCTGGGTATCAGGAAAAGGAAAAATGGGGATATTTTGATCTGTGCTGGGGATTCAACTCCATTCTTGGGGATGTTGCTTTCCCTTGTTAAACTGCATTGGGAAAATGCAGAGTTCAGGAGATGAAAGGTCAAAAAAACCCAGTTTGGCCACATCACCATCAGCTGACAAATCAGATCCCCTGTTCAGATCAAGGGTGTCACAACAGCAGCTGTCAGCAGGACCCACAATGTTTCCATTGTCAAAGTGAAGGTAGGAAGAAGGAAGATCAACTCTAAACAGAAAGCACCTCAGCATCAGGGCTGAATAAGGTAAATTAATCTGGTTAAGGTATAGAATCTATCTGGATTTTAGCCATAACCCAGAGGGAGGGTGTTGGGTGTTCAGTGTCAGATAAAACAAAGGAGTGAGACAACCATCCTGTGTTGATGATAATTAAAACATCCCTTCAATCAACTGGCTGACAGATCTCTTCTTGATGTCTGGGAAAAACAGCAAGTCTAAGCACAAAACCCTGGACAGCACTGTCAGAATATCACACCAAGGAGATTTCCTTGACAACAGGGACTGGAGGAGAACCAGACTCCTTCCAGGGAGAGGCAGAATGACTTGTGAGATGTTCCTCTGTGGGCTGGTAATGGATGCAAACAGACTTACCCTGGATTCAGACCACAGAGAGGCCAGGCACACCAGGCATCAGAAAGGAAAGCACAGATGTTAGCTCAGCCAGGTTTCCACCCCCAAAAGCCCGTGGAGGCCACATGGACCCAGCTGCCTCCAGGCACAAGGCAGCAGTGGCCTGGGGCAGTGAGCTGCTGGGGGCTGCTGAGTGACAACTCTGCTTAGCAAGGAGGAAAGCTGCAGCTCTGCCACTGACAGTGTGACACTGAACAGCACTGCCCCAGGGGTGAAGCATCCTCAGGTTAAGGGCAAACACAGTTGAGTATTGCCCAAGCTGCCAAGAATCCCTGCCCTGCTGCTGCAAGGAGAGGAGGAACCAGCCAGCTGCTGTCACTTCCATCTCAAGGGGAGTAGGAGGGGTCACCTCAAACCAGGGCCCTTCTGGTCAGCAGAGATGACACCCTGTGTCCTACCTGCAGAAAGGATCTATTGAACATTTGTCTCTCCTTTCAATATTTTCCACACCCTCCTGTGCTAGGGATGACACCTGGATACAGATGTTGCACTAAAGGAACAAGAAATTACTCTTTCTACCAAGTATTGTTTTGATGTGTTGGATTATTATTCCAGAGCTCTGGAACAGGCTGCCCAGGGGGGTTGTGGAGTCTCCATCTCTGGAGACACTTAAGACCCGCCTGGATCTGTTCCTGAGAGACTTGGTCTAAGTGATCCTGCTCAGGCAGGGGGGTTGGACTAGATGATCTTCTAGGTCCCTTCCAGCCCCTAATTTCTGTGATTCTGTGATTCTGTGATTATCATTCCAACTGAAAAGGAGACCAAAAAAGAACTGATATAAGAACAGAAAAAGTAACTTCAGAAGAGCTACAACTTAGCTTCCCAGCTGTAGATAAAACCCTACATTTATATTCTTTTAAACAAATATATTCTTAATCATGCTTTACTAAAAACCAATAAAGGTCATAAAGCAAAATGATGTCTTTTTGTGCTTCTTTGATTAAACAGACTAATTTTAACCACCTCTTATGTTAAATTAATTATAACTATCCAGCAAATGGGGTGTATGTTGGATTTGGCTTGTAGCTCTAACAGACCTCATGCACTATGATCTTCTACAAATTTTGCTACACTTTTCTGTACAAGAGCTTGTGAGCTGGTAAATTAAACCAGAAACAGATCATCTGTTCTAGAACTGTTTAAAACAATTGAGTTACTTTTCATTAAGGGCTTATTGAAAAGGAAAAAAATAATAAAATGCCAAAAGAAAAACAATAAAAATGAACAAATGAAAAACAAACCTATAAATACTTACTGGTTTCTTTTATTTCCTGTACAAAATGACTAATTGTTTCAATAGTGTAAATAAATTACTTATTATGGGTGTAAAAAGTGATATGAGGGCTTTGGGAGGATAACATCTCTCTCTGTTTAGCAGCAGAGTAAACCTAGCAAGTAAAACTAATCTTTTGATTTTACTGGACACAATCATTGAGCACTGAACCCGAAGACACAGCAAAACTGATAGGATCATCAATAAAACCCTAACCATGCCCAGCCAGAGCTTGACAGAGGAGTTCACTGCAGGCAAAATCCTTTTGCATTTAAGATGTACAACAGTGGGTTTCAGTATTTCAATCAATACTGCAGTGAAAGACCCAAGGTGATGAGTGTTTCAGCCAAGATTTAATTAGAGTGCCACGCGTGGCTCACAGCAGCCCCGGTCCTGCTCTGCCCTCTGAAGCTCAGGTCCCACAGCAGAGAGCTTCATCTCACACTATACAAACCTTCTGGGATTGCAGCAGCAATCCTCAAAGATGATTTGGTTTTTAAGTACAGGAATTTTAGAGGTAATGCTCCCAACAAAACACAGACCTCACTGAGTTTCTGCAGCGCTGCAGAGATTTGGCTTCAATACAAGAGCTCAACGACCAAACCTGAGGCCACCCTGTCAAAGCAGCTCTTCCCCTAGGCTCCAGACAGGCCATCTCCATCCTCCCAAAAATGAACTTAATTACAAGGAAAGGAGTCATTCCATCTGAGCTAGATCTTCAGTGGCAGCACAGTATGATACAGAGTGTAACTGTCAGCACGGAGTGGCTTCTGCAGCACGCGGCCATAAAAAGAATGTGTTTTTATAATCAGCTCTGAAAAGACAAAGTCTGATGCCAACCACCAACTGAAATTCCTGACAGCACCATTCAAGGAGGCCCAGGGTAATTTAGATAATAAATGGCTAACCTGGAGAAGCTGTGGTTCTAGAGAGAATGAGTAACTCACTTCCAGGACCTTCTCCATGAGGAGATTGTTACTCGTGTTGGAGCCCCTGGGAGGACAATGATTTGTTTACCTACAAAGCTACAAGAGAAAACTTTTCCTGCTTGAAAGTTAGAGACATTGAACTTTACATGTTCAACCATAAAAGAAACACAACTTTCTAGTTCCCTGTGAGAATCACAGTGTCACAGAATGTCAGGGGTTGCAAGGGACCTCCAAAGATCAAGTCCAACTGGGGAATTTGGACTGTAAGTTTCTGACACCTAAGGAACATCCAAGATTTATTTTTTAATATATAAAAAATAAACTTTTCTTCTCCTCTGGTCGACTACTCAGACATTTAACAAATGGAAATTCTGTTCCATTCTTTCTGTAAGATGGAAGAAATTTAATCTGTTAAAATCCCTGTTTTCATCCATAGATTTAGGTATGTGAGATGCAGCCCTAAGTCCACAAGTTAGTGTCCAAATGATTCCTCTTTGGTTTATCCTCTCTGATATGTTTGCAGTACAAGAGGTGAGGAGGTGGAAAAGAAGAAAAGAGTGATTTCTTGTCACTGTAAAACCAGTGGAGCAGTTTGATGCCACACTTGATTCTTCCTCCAAACTGGATGCATTGGTAGTGGAAGCCTGAGAAACACCACCAGGTAGTAAAGGCTGAGTAGCAAAAGAGGGAATATTTATTTGTGCTTCTCTTTTCCTCATCTTTGTGCTCTAAAAGCCACCAGCTATCCAAGGAGGATATCTTTTTGTGGGAGGGTGACAGGGAAAAGGAACAAATATGTGAAAGAGAGAGAGAATTTGATGACCTCCTGCTAGACCCCATCTAGTGTCAATCACAACCTGCCTCATGAGAAGAGAAACAGGAGATGACAGAGGGATTATATATGCAGGAGGTTGTTGTAAAAATAATGTGATTTTTTTTTTTTACTTCAGCCTTCTTCTGATGAGATTTTAGATTCCTGCTTCTCCTTCAGAGCAAGTGTAAGGTGCTGCATCTGGGACACAACAACTCCATGTATCAGTACAGGCTGGGGGCTGATGTACTAGAGAGCAGCTCTGGAGAAAGAGACCTGGGGGTCCTGGTGGACAGGGGGATGACCATGAGCCAACAATGTGCCCTCGTGGCCAAGAAGGCCAATGGCATCCTGGGATGCATTAAGAGAAGTGTGCNACCCGCCTGGATCTGTTCCTGAGAGACTTGGTCTAAGTGATCCTGCTCAGGCAGGGGGGTTGGACTAGATGATCTTCTAGGTCCCTTCCAGCCCCTAATTTCTGTGATTCTGTGATTCTCCTAACCCAGTGCAGATCAGGCAGGGACTCTGCTTTATGATCACAGTTCCCATCCAATTAACATACTAAATACACTCTCCTGGATGGGGTGGTGCCTTCAGGCCATCAGTCAGATATATCACTGGGGTACAAATCACAGACTTCAGAAGCAAACAGGACACAAATTTTGCCTGTAAGATGTCAAATTGCTAGTGATGTGTGAGCTGAAAGCCAGCACAGCTACCCATCCCCTTTTCCACGCCGGGGAGGTGCCTTCCAGTGACAGTGCAGTCTGCCTTACTGTTTGCTGCAGGTCAGGAATGATAATCCTGATCACCAAGGTGTTGCTCTGATTCTCTTCCATCCTGCTGCTTGGCTTTTCAGCAGTTGCTCTGATTGTGTCATAAATAGTTTCCTCTTTGGAGCTGTCTGAGTCCGAGTCGTCGGAGTAGTCGGAGAAGCTCTGAGCCATCTCATCCTCGCTCGACGTGGGGCTGCGAGGCATGGTCCAGCCTGGAGCCTGCCAAGCAAGGCACAGGGAAAAGCAAGTTAGGAGGTCAAAGTCTTGGAAATGAAGCACCTACAGCTTTTGTTGGCTTGGAAGCAACGTTCATGGAGCAAGCAGAGAAGCTTTTGGGATGGAAAAGCCCCCTGGGGTCATCCAACCATCAGCCCTGCTCGACAAAGTTCACCTCTAAACCACGTCCCTCAAATCCACATCCAGAATGAAGTGTTGGGGTTTAGCCTCCCTTCATTTCCCTCTGGGATTTCTGTGGGTAAGGAGAGAGAAATGGAAATAAATCTGGCTAGCAATGTACTACAGAAGAGGAAGGAGGACAGGAGAAGGAGAAAGAGAGGAATAAAAGGGAAGATGCCCTTTTTCTGCAGGCACTCCCAGGTTCTGGAGGGAAAGGGAAAAGGAGCAAAGGGGGAAAAAGGAAGGAGGAAAAGGGGGAAAAAGGAAGGAGGAAAAGGGGGAAAAGGAAGGAGGAAAAGGGGGAAAAGGAAGGAGGAAAAGGGGGAAAAGGAAGGAGGAAAAGGGGGAAAAGGAAGGAGGAAAAGGGGGAAAAGGAAGGAGGAAAAGGGGGAAAAGGAAGGAGGAAAAGGGGGAAAAGGAAGGAGGAAAAGGGGGAAAAGGAAGGAGGAAAAGGGGGAAAAGGAAGGAGGAAAAGGGGGAAAAGGAAGGAGGAAAAGGGGGAAAAGGAAGGAGGAAAAGGGGGAAAAGGAAGGAGGAAAAGGGGGAAAAGGAAGGAGGAAAAGGGGGAAAAGGAAGGAGGAAAAGGGGGAAAAGGAAGGAGGAAAAGGGGGAAAAGGAAGGAGGAAAAGGGGGAAAAGGAAGGAGGAAAAGGGGAAAAGGAAGGAGGAAAAGGAGGAGAAAAGGGGAAAGGGGAGTAAACTGGAGTTCCATTCTACACCCTCAGATACAGCTTCTAGAAGCAGTTCTCTCATCTGTGCTGTAGCTCAGGCTAAAATGAAAATCATGTTTATTCTAAGGTAAGGACATTTGTATTCACAAGTTCTCACAGCAAGACCAGCAGAACATTTTCCTTCTGGGTTTTTCCAACTACAGCAGTAAAAAAAGCATTTACTGAAAGTTTCTGAAGAAAAAGTGAATTATTATTCTATGGGAAAATGAGGAAAACATTTATAGTGGGGAAAAAAAATGGAAAGGCCAGCATAAACAGTGCTTGGTAACAATGTACATTTTCAGCCTTAAGAGGCCAGAAAAACATAAACATTATTTTACATATTTTCCATTAGAAAGCTCCCAAGACAACTGCTCTACTTCTTAGTGAAAAAAAAGCCCTCAGTTAAAGAAAAACCAACACAAACCAACCAACCAACAGCCCAGCAATCCATTGTCACACAGGAAAGAGTGAAGCACAGGGGTCAACTGACCCTACCAAGGCCACTCCTATTCCAGGTGGCTTTCCAGGAATGTCCAATTCTCTTTTCTATTATATATCAATTATCTGTTATGGCCTCACGGGCAGATCCCCCAAAGCAGAACAGCAGGAACTGAGAGAACATCTTCTAACCACTGTGTTTCATGATTTAGTTTGAGCCAACTAAACAACACAACCAGCTGATTCATTTCTCCAGAAGAATTAGGCACTGGAATCCTGTCCCAAGGGAAGGGGTGGGTTCCCTGCACTGACTCAGCTCAGGGTGCTGGGACTGGCTGAGCCCTGTGCTCCCTTCCTGCTGCTCCATGGTTCTCTGTGGTGGGGCAGGTCAAGGGCACATCCCATCCCCACACCATTGTTTTTTCTGAGGAAGGCCAATCCCAGGGTAATTCCCCTCAGCTATAATTACTAATGAAGACAAACCCAGTGCATTCAAAACTCTGGATTCCTGCCAGTTCACAGCAGCTTAATGCAAGGCTCTATTTACTAAAGAAAACTCTTGAGGGAGTGTTTCATTTTCTTGCTGCTTCACTGAGCTGTAAATTAAGGCTGCTCTCCAAAGCACCTTTGGTCAATAAAAAACATAAACATTTGGATGGCTTCTGTATTTATCTGCCACTGAAAAATCACAGACACCACAATCTAGGGTCAATACTGGGTATTTAAGAGCAGAGGAGGGATAAGGAAGGGAGTGCCAGGAAAAAAGACATAAAGATCATCACAGTTTGTGTCTCCCTAAAGCCAGTTGAGAGCACAATGCATTCCAGGGCAATGGATTGGAGAGACAGCACTACATTGCAATTCTACAGCATGCAGATAAAGTTCAATGAGGGGAAAGGGGAGAGGGAAAAAGGGGAGAGGAAAAAAAAAGGAAAAAAGGTAAAAGGAAAATGGGAAAAAGGATTCTGGTAAAAGGGGTTCTGGTAAGTGGATTTTCATGCAAAAACTACCCCAAAATATCTCATTATGGAACAGCAAAGGGAAATCACTAGCTGAAAAAAAACCTCCTAGTTAGGAAGCACTTAAGTTTAACAAATGGTGGGACAAAGAGATCCTTGGAGGTGCATCAACGAGGCCCAAGTCACCTCATTTTCTGGAATATGGTTTAGCAATAAATAAATCAAATGCACAGGTAACCATGGAAAGGAGAATTAAGACTAAGACTCACCCTCTGAGCCTTCAGCACTGTGGAGAAGCATTTAAATGCCTTTTTCTAACCAAGACAATCCAACCAGGAGAACTAAACCAGGTCTCCAAAAAGCTACAGGCACCTTAAGGCAATTTTGTTTGGCTCTTAAATTGCCTAGAAATGGAAGATGCCAAGACTGGAGCTGCTCACTGGCATAGCTCCCAGGGGGAAGTTGTTATCCTGAAGGAGATGTTTCAGTTTTATCCCAGGGATATTCCAAAGACTTTTCCTCAGGAAACCTAAGGCAGACTGCCTGGCTTCAGTAGGCTTGGGCAGCAGAAGAAAACAGATCACCCTGGGTTCCTAATTCCCAGGAGGAAATTCATTGGTTCCAAAGCATGATAGGTATCTAAAATACAGATTAGTTTTTGCTGATAGGATCATCTGGGATGTCCTTGAATCATTCAGGTTGGAAAACAGGTGACATTTGGGCTCAGACTGCTGCCTTCCCCTCTTTTTAGATTAATCTTTTCTCTCTATCCAGGCAGCAACATTCAAAAAACCTGCAGCAATTTCTTATCCTGCTCTTTGTTGCCACCCCACCAGGAAGGGGAGTTGGAACTAGCCTAGGAATAAATGAAAAAAAGACACAGGTTAAATAGTGTGACCATCTAAGTAAGGGAAAAAAAAAAAACCACAAGAAAACAATATAAATAAGGGCACATGATAAGCCTGGAAATAAAACAGTGCAGAGATTCTCAAAAGGGAAGAAATTCAACCCCCAGAGCTCACTCACTCTAGGGGAAATCCCAGGAAAGGAGGGCACAACAGTTCTCCTCTCTCCAATCCAGCTGAGGGACAGACACTGGGTGTCTTGTCCAAGGCCAACGAGGCTGGATCTCAGAGCAGGGGTTTCCAATTCCAGGGTTTCTGGCTCCCAGTCTTGAGAAGAACAACCTATTTTTATATAAACAAGTCATTTGCACAATAAGAGGCTTGTTGCCTGCAGGGAGAAGTTCTCCCTGTGCCATTGTCAGAGCAGTTACAAACCTACCTGTGGGAATATTCCAGACACAGAGTCAGCATTGTTAGGGGTTGACTAATGCCATTACCAGCCTGGGAGAAAAGTTTCCTGTTAGAATAACAGCAACTGCTACAAAAGAGCTCTTTAATAATTAACTCTGAAGAAAAAACTAGTCAGGAGAGGGATTTTCAGCTGTAAGAGCTCCTAACACTTGGATTCTGCAGCTTTCTTTGGGATTATATATAGCAAATGAGGAACCAGCTCACCAAGTTACTACATGAAAATGCTGGAAAAAAAAAAGAAACTAAACAGCCAGTTCTCTCTTCTTTCTTCACAGGGGAGATGCTCAAGTCCCTTCATCACCCTCATAGCTCCAAAAACCTGCAGACTGGTTCCAATGGGCAATTTGATGGCTTCCATCTCCACTCTCAAGCTGGCCAATAACTGGCATGGCCTCCCAAAGCAGCAATCCCACCCTCCCTTGCACCCTGGGCCACTCCACTCTTTGATCTCTGCACTAACACAACAGTGCAGCAGAACAAAGCACCAACCCAGCTAAAACACCAGCTCTTTTTTTTCCTGCTGCATTGTTCTGGGAGGTTAATTTCAGCATCCATCACACCTCTGAGCTGGATCACTCTGCAAATGTTTGCAGAAGCAGCAGGAGGAAGATGGCAGAAGGCCAGAAGCAAACAGCCAGGGCCTGAAAAGGGCAAAACCTCTTTTTCTAAAGGCACTATTAACACCTGCCAGCATGAAGTGGATCTGAGACCTCCCTGAACAGAGGACAGGATGGAAATCCACACAAATATGGCACCAAAAAGAAGTTTGTTGGGGCTCAGGAGGTCAGCAGAAGTCCAAGGTCCATGGCTCAGGTAACACCTCCTGGTCTGATTTTATTTAGGAGTACAGAGGTAGGTTTGGAGACTGAGAAATCAAGGATGGTGACATCCATGAAGGCTCTCAGAAAGTTTATCTGTTATTCTGTCTAATGGGGCAACTGATTCTTGAGTCTTATCTAAAGCACTTCCACTCTGGAAGAAAATGCTGGAAAACCAAATCACTCACACATTCCTCAGAAAAATCCCCAGCCTGTGGTAATTAACTAAACAAATCTAATCATCCACTATTTTGCTGCTCACGGCCCCCATAATTATGGGTTTGATTCCCTACCCACCAGTCCTTCACTTTGGTTACACTGCCTGGTAATGCATTTTTGATCTCTCTGTTAAATAACTGAAACAGCCAAATAAATATTTCAGATGATGTGTGCTGAGGCATAAGTAATAATGTACCAGACTGCCAAACTAAATTCCTCCTTCCCTTCCCTCTGAAGCTGCTGTTTCTCAGCTTGCCATCTCTTGCTTCCAAATGTAAATATTGACTTGGAATCCGTGTTGACAATCAAAGGTCAGATCCAGTTGTGCTCCCCAGCACCACCAGCAGATCCTTCTTACTGCTCAGTTTAAGAGCAGATTTATGCAGCCCTTGATTTCTTGGCTATTCACACAGGCAAGAAATTCTTTTGCAAAGGGCTTAAAAGTGATTGTTTCCCCCTCACCTTTTTTTTTAAGGGAAGAAAATGGAGTGAGGGAATTGCTGAAGCTGCTCCTTACTTCTGAAGCAGCTTGTTATCCTTGGTCATGTACATTTGCACAGCTCTGAGCTGCCAAGAAGAGGTTAAGCCCCATTAAGTTCTGGTATTTAGTGTTAAATACCAACATCATATGATTAAAGGGGGTCTTAAGATCAGCCCGTAAGAATGCAATTTAAAATAATCATAAATAAATTGCTGAACTTCCCCCCCAGCACTGTTGTACACTTAGAAACTCTGCATATCAGACCTGTTTCTGTCAACACAGGGTAGTTTTCTCACAGGTTCTTCAGTTCCCAAGTAGCTCTGGATGCCAAAATTCTCCTTTGTTCTCTGTCTATTCCACTTGGTATTTCTTTCCCATGTCAACTATTATGCAGTGGTGGTATCCTCACAGACAGGCTGAAGCTGAGGCAGGCAGAGGCAAAGAGAGATTCTGGGGGAGGACAGGTAACAAAGGAGGCAAGAAACTTCCAGTGCTGAATGAGCAAGGCTGGAAAACTGAGCAGCAGATGGGAAAAAAAAAAGCTTAAAAACATTTGAAGTTCACCAGGAGAAAAGAGAAAAGCACTGAAACCAGGAACTTGATGTGAGAAAACAACCTGGGGGAAGGAAGAGGAACTCGGGGTGAAGATTCAACACAGAGCAGCAGTGAAATTGGTTAAAAATCTTTAGAAAAAGGAAAAAAAAGCAAGATTTCAGCAGCTGACTGGGGGAAGCAGCATTTATAAATGTTAACCACGGGGGAGTTGACAGCAAAGGCCAAATCCCACTGGCTAGAGAATCTTTTAAGTGCCTGCTCTTCATCTCCTGCAAGGTTTCCACTACCATTCTGCCTGACCTTTATGTAAAGGTCATTCTTCCAGCCATGGAATGATGGCCCCTGAGCCCCAAGGAGCTGCTGCTCACTCTAAGGTTGATTTTCATATGGAATAATCTACTTGGGTACATTTATCAGAACTTCCATTCTTCCAATACATGGCCTAAGGAGCACCAGCCCTTCTTTCCATACTGCTTGTGATGGATACTGTAGTTCACAGGACAAAATCAGCATGCACTCTGAGATATTAAATAATAATGTGCAATTTCACATGCACTTAGTTGTTAGGACAGCTTCAATATGCAATTGCATCTGTTCAGGGTGTATAATCTCAAATTCTACAACATTTGAAACAGATGTGAAGCAAAAGGAGCTAAATAAGTAGCAAGTAAATTGGTAATTCAAATAGGATGAAAACCAAGCAAATGTTGCAAGAAAATGCACCCAGAGTATTGGCCCAGATGTTCACCAGCATCCCAAGTCTGATGGGTGTCTTCTTATATAAATAAATACCCCTTCCTAAGCAAGTGAACCAGCTATCAACTGCTAAGGTGGAATCTTTACACCACTTCTGTCTTGAAAAGTCATTATCTAGTTATAAAAGGTGGATATAATGGTCATTCCCTTGTCAAAACTGAAGGATATCAATGAAAGGATATAAAACATACATATAGGGTCAGCAGTTTTATTTTCCAGCCCTTCTGTTTCCAGCCTCTGCTTGCACTGGACTGCATAAATCTCAAGAAGATTATAAATATCCAAAAGATTATCATATATTGGTAGGGAAAGGACATAAGAGAATTTACAAAGATTTCCAACAGCAGTCTGAAAAAAAATAAAACTCAAAATCAAAGCTTGTTGAACATATTTACCTCAGGTTCATGTCCCTGGTGGATGAAGCAGCTTAGCTGCTTGTTAATTTGTATTTTATGCTTATCAGCCTCTTTCCTCTTTATCCATAAAGAAAACATTTTGTGATAATTCAAATACAAACATAATTAAATGTTAACAGAGAAGCACTGCTGCTGTCTTGTTATGTAGATTAGATCAGGTCCTGAGAGCAGCTGAAGCAGATTCCCTCTCCCCCTTCCATATGGGTTGGCATTTAGAGGCTGCTCTAAAGTTTAACCTGGATTTTCTTCAGATGTGATCCTGATGGGGGCCACTATATTAGTTTAGGGTTGCCAAAACCAGTCTTGTTGTTTGCCTTATTTTAATCAAAGAAATAACAAGCCAGGTAAAACAGCAAAGCTTCAGCTAGATGCTCTGGTTTTGTTCTAATATACTGATGAGTTGTTGTTGTCCAAAAGCTGGTTAAAAAAAAAAAATGCAATTACCCATTCTTGGTGTCTCTGTTGGCTTTTTTTTTTCTTAACAAGCTTCAACAAATTCAATTTTATTTTGCATTTTTATTTCAGCTTCAATTTGAAGCCTGTAGAGGACACTGAGCACCCAATGTCTTCAGCAGCCTCTAGGGTGGGATTTGAGGACACAGATCTCTGGCTCTCCAGGGATTTGGGGGCACAGATCCCAGACTCTCCAGGCCTGCAAACCCAGGGCAGTCCCCAGCATAGTGCCCTGTAGTTGGAGATTTCCAAGCTACACCACTGCAGAACACCAAAATAAGGGAGATTTGGTCAAAGCCCAAAGAAATCAAGGTTTGAAATGCAGAAATCCTCAACACAATGTATTTTTTTTCTCTATATAGACCTCTTTCCCTGGAGCTGTTGGGAAGCTGTCAACTGCAAAGGGCAGTTCCACTGACCAGCTTCATCTGCAGTTAAGTTTCACTTGAGTTCCTGATGTGAGGGCCCAGAAATCTCAGATCAGGAGCAGTTGTACAAACACAGGACAGAAAGGTGACCCAGAAAGGATGAACATGCTGCAGAAGGACCAGGGCAGGTGACCAGCCCTTGGTTTAAGCAGACTCCAGTGCAAGTAAAGCCACGTGTGTCCTCACTGTGCCCATCTGTGTATGTCTGCTGCACATATCCCTGTTCCCAGTGACAGATGGGCTGTGGCTGCTCTTCTCCTAACTGCAGCAAAACTTACCTGCTTTTTTTCCAGAGGAAATGTTGACAAAGGACTTTGCTGATCCTCTCTGCATCTTGCCTGCTCATTTTCCCAGCCAAGGGAAGCACTTGTTGGGCTCCCCCACACTCCAGCCTGTGCTCACAGCACAGGTAAGGACATGCTGGAGGATTGTGTATGTGAAAGAGGATGGCAGAAGAGGGGGAAAAAAAACCTCTGCAGGCTCAGAGAGGTTAAGTGATCTGCCAAGATAACCTGGGCAGCACAGTGATGCTGTAGGACTGGGAAATCAATTATTCCTTTGACCTTTGAGATTCTGATTCAACTCGTTGTGAAGATAAGAAACTCACTTTGACCAAGTTGTATCTAGTCAAAATTGAAGCAATCAAGATACAATAACAAAAAAGATGAAAAGAACCAGTTTTCCTCACTGACTACTACCAATTATTACCTTCAGTCAACAGCAAGAAATAAAAGACCACTTCTTAGGCAAGAAGAAAACAGAGTGAGACACATGTTTGTGACTATTTTGCAGAGGCAAAGAAACAAAAAATATAAAGAATACTAATGCTGGAAAACACAAGAAGACAAATAACAAAACCTCTGAGCTTTCATCACTTAAACACCAGGTGTAGTTGGAAATTTAATATTAAAGCTAAATAGCATGGTAAATATCACCCTGGGATAACTGCTGGCAGGACTGTTGGTTTGGGGACAGTCTGGAGCACCACCAGCACAGTTTCTCTGAAGAATCCCTCTCACTTTTTCACTAGGACTTTAGTCCTAAAACAAGGCTGCTGGAGAACCAGGAATGCTTTAAATGGATTTCTTTCTGACTAGATTTCCTGTTGATTGTGCTCCTGTAAGAGCTGATTAAGGGAATTCATTACCATTTATGATGTTATGACAGTATACTGTGGAGATTCCAGCCATGGAGCTGATCACAGTCTAATCAAGGTATGCAAACTGAATAGAAAAGCAGTTTAAAAAATCAAAATAATATTGTGATTGAGTCATGATATACAATATTCCTAAAAAAATATTTAAAATAAACCTTCAAAAGGCATTTCTGGAACTCCAGGCATTAATACCACCAGTTTCTGCCATTAAGTATTCAGTGAAAGCTCTTGCTAAATGCTCCAAAGGTCTGGAGCAGCAGCTGGTCCAGGATTTCCCAGTCAGAAATCCTGGTGATGGCCCCTCACATGGGAGCACATCTCATGGAATCACAGCATGGTGGGGGTGGGAAAGGAGCTCTGGAGATCAGAGTCCAACGCCCCTGCCAGAGCAGGGGCACCCAGGGCAGCGCACACAGGGCCTGATGCTTTCAGAGCTTCCTACTCCAGCATCTCCCTTGGAGAACAACTCCTGGGCAGCTCTGCCCACCCTCTAATGGAGCTGTGCAGGGAAGGAAATAATGAAGCCCATCATGTGAACCAAATCCTTCAGGACATCCCCATTAATGAGATTTACTGGAGCCCTCTGCTTTGCTGCTTGCAGGAGTGAAGGAGGCAGAGCAAGGAAAGCTTCCTTCTCAGCAAGCATATAAAACTGGGGCCAATTCCCACTTTTAAAGGAAATAAGCATCAAAAAGATATTTGCTGTTGGGTTTTGTGGCTGCTTAATGCTGTCCCATAGACTTTATTTCATCTGCCTCACAGTTGGTTGGTTTTGTTGGTTGGCTTTAGGTTGGTTTGTTTTCATTGCCATCACTATCTGCCTCACCTCAAAAGATTCCTCCAGAAAATCACAGAATGCTTTGGGCTGGAAGGGACCTTAAAGCTCATCCAGTTCCAGCCCCCCTGCCAAGGGCAAGGACACCTCCAACTAAACCAGGTTGCTCAGAGCCCCATCCAGCCTGGTCTTGAACACACCCAGTGATGGAGCATCCCCAGCTTCCCTGGGCAACCTGCTCCAGTGTCTCACCACCCTCAGAGTGAAGATCTTATTTCTAAACCCCTTAACCTAAAGGCTCAAACCCAGACTGATACGTGCACCAAAGACCAGTAAACCAGAGAACCCCAGAACTGGGATGAGAATTCCATTTCACCTGTAGACCTAAGTATACATACAAATATATAGATCTCACACCAGGGAGTGGCTGTCAGTGTGGGCTCTGATGGATTGGTTTGGTCATGCCACAGGCTAGAAGACCAGCTTGCCTCTTGAAAAGCTCCTACTGACAACTGCTCAAAGATTTCAGCCAATAAAACATGATTATTCCCAGCAGCTCCCCTGTCAGATACAATACTCACATCCACATTTGCACACCCATTTCTGTCCCTTTCCCTTCTGATTGGCCTAAGGATTTCTCCTGGATAGTGGAGCTGCCACAGAAGCAAATTATGAAGACAGAAGACACAAAAGACAATTATGAACTGCCTGCTAAGCTGGCAATTGTTGTTTCACTGCCCTTTGAGCTACACTTATTTTTGTCACCTTTCTCTCCTTTTCCCATTCTAACAGGTTCCCAATTACACTGCTCCATGTTCCCACACTCTTTACAGCAATCCACCTCACCCACTTTGCATCACTGCTCTTGTTTTCTCCCTCCTTCCACAGTTCATCCAAAGATTAGGACTGGTTAGGACTCCCCATCCCCCTTTGGATCTGTGTTCACAATGTGCATTAACACAGACACCTGCAGCAGCCAATGCAAGAAAAAGCACCTTCTTGTTTCTCTTGAAAATGAGCTTTTTAGTTTTCAGATCATACAGAAGTATCAGGAATGACCAAAGCAAAGCTGATTTTAAATCACTGTCCTTTCTGTTCTACTTTTCCTGAGTTTCAAGTTTCTATGTTGTAATGGTTGCACTGGAAGCTGATTAAATCATTCTAGTTTAGGAAATTCTTTGGCATAAACCACATCAAAACTTCTAGAATTGTGTCGTAAAAGAATAATCAAGGAGAGAATATTTAAAGAATTAATAAATTTTTAAACATATGTAAGAGACTAGAAGTAATTTTGAATAGAAAACACTGGAAATGCAGCATTCAAATAAGGTAAAAAACAAAACAAGGAAGAAAAGACACAAGAAACATCTTTGTGCTGCATCACAAGAGGCTCTGCATGAACTCACAGTCCTCACCTAACTGTAGGACAAGGACATCACAGTATAAAATCCCAGAAATTCCTGAGCCAAACCCAACATCAGTTGCAAATTTGCAGTGAACTCATCAATAAATGGCTCCTAGAAAGAAAAAAACACAGGGGGTTTACTATGTCTAATACAAGAGGAATTCAATATTACTCTACCTGTGAGTACATAGCTAAGGTAGGAGGAGGAAAAGAGCTGAAAGGTGTGAGGAGAAATGTTACCAAGACCTGCCAGCCTTGTCTTCACTCCAGGCAAGCTGCAAATTCCTCTGCCCTGAGATCACTCCTGTAATCTCCAATATACAGGTGAGAGCAGCAGTGTCAAGGGGATCACTGGAATCCAGTGAGCTCATCTCAGCTTCCAGTACAAAACACAGTGAGATGTGGATTGACACCTGGAGAAAGGAATTCAGTGCCTAATGGCCACTTTAACAGCTAGAAAGCAGAAGGCCTCGTGGCACAAAGGAGATTCTGATGTTGTTCTGCAAGAGAGAGAGAGAAAGCTTTTATCACACTGCACACTTCCAACAGCTTTGTCCTGCAGTAACAGAAATATTATGTAGAGCTTTGACTGATGTAACTCCACTCCAGAGTGCTTCTGGCAGCATGAAATTAGCACTAAGGCAAAAAAAAAAAAGCTGTTTTGGTGATGGAGACAGAGAAGCAGACATCATTTCAGGCCAGCTCTGACAGCAGGTGAAAGATGCTGCTCTGCTGTTCCCCTCAGAACAGGCCTTTTCCAGCCCCTCAGAGAGACACCCCCAAGCAGCAGACCTGTGCTGAGCACCCCAGTCCACCCCCACAGCAAGGGCCAGCCTATAGCTGATAAACTCTGCAGTGTGCATGACTGGATTCCAGTTTTATTGCCTTCATTGATGGGTCAAACTCAAGCTGAAAGAAGTCTTGCATATCACAGAATGGCTTGAGTTGGAAGGGACCTTCAAAACCATCCAGTTCCAACACCCTGCTGTGTGCAAGGACACCTCCCACTGGACCAGGCTGCTCAGTCTCATTCAGCCAGGCCTTGAACACTTCCAGGGATGAGGTATCACTCATTTTCTTCTTTTACTGAAAAAAATCCAAATATTTCCATTGAAAAAGTCTGAGGAATGTTCCTAATGTCTGAGGAAGGAACATAAAACCCTCCAAGACTTCCATTCCTTCACAAAAACTGAGAAGTTGAGCACTAAAAAGCCACTGGAAAGTAGAAGGAGATGGCTAAAAAGGGGAGAGAAGACAGACAGCAGGGTCACAACAGCCATTTTCCTCCTCAAACCAGGCTAAAATCCACCCAAACCCTAACCCCAAGCCACGCTGGAGTTAGATAATTCCAGGCAATTCCATGGTGGGAAGCAAAGAGAAGTGACATTTCTTTTTGCAGTGTGCAATGCAGCAAGAGGAGCTCTGCTCAGGGAGCAGTGTGGTATTTATAGTCCTCTCTCCTCAGCTCCTCAGTGCTGCTCCTTTCCCCTCAGCAAATTAGCCAGGACGTGGCCTCCCCACCCCAGCTCTCTGCAGCTGCTTCCAGTGCCAGGGGGAAAACTTTGCTGCAGTAGCAACATCCCCAAAAGGACATGGGGCAAATCTCCCCCCTCTGATTTGGAAAGTTGCAAAATGAGGGAGAAGATTTGGAGGAATTTTTGCCAGAGGAATGAAAATGGAAAAATGTGTGTATTTCTGTTTAATCAACCAGTTTAATCAACAGTTTAATCAACCCCTGCTAAAGCAGCCCAGTAAAGTACCTGCTGCTGCTTGAACAGGGCACCCCTCCAATCTAGAGAGAGCTGAAGGCATCACAAGTTGGTCCATTAGTTCAGGAATCCCCAAAGCCTCCTAAACATCCTTAATCCCAACAGACCCCAACACACACACACACACACTGAATTTTGCACTTTTTTTCCTCCCCATTTTAATCTGAGAGCTCAAACCAAGTCCTGGGACCAAGGCTTGAGTCTCTGGGTCTCTGGCACCTTTGTACATGATGGATTCAAATGCTGCCTCAGAGAGACTTAATAAGCAAACCTGATTGGATTCCAGTTCAGCAAAAAACAGAGACAAGCTGAAAAATGAATTGAGCAAGGGAAGAGCTGAGATTTTCAGACTGTTATCATCTAATTCTGCCCTTATATACAGCTAGAAAAACCAAGTCTGTTCATGAGGTTGAAAATGTGAACAGAATCAGGAAAAAAATATGAGGAAGGGGGGAAAAAATAGTTATTTTATTCATCAGGAGAGAGCATATTTGGGCATATATTTAAAATTCAGAACAGCAAGAACTCCACACAGACCTTTTCAGAACTAAATAAGAAGTCTACAGCTGCTTGAACACTTACTGAAATTAATTCACATATTTGTGACTCTCTTGGTTTTTTGCTATGCTCGACTACTCTAATCTTTTTTTTTTTCTCCTCAGCAGTCTAAACATAATGGATTAAATGCTTATATATTGTGTGGTAGCAGAGAATGGACTTCCAAAATACCAGATGCTTTGGAGTTTCAGATTATTCACTACTCATGGCAGCAAGTTCATGTTAGAAGCAAACAAAAAAAAAAACCCAAACAACACAATATTTAATTCCTGTCCAAATACAGTTTCAACTGCATGATGATGAAGATTCTGGAGCCCTCTGAGAGTGTCAGCAACTAAGGAGAAGTTTGCCTGGCTCTTTGGTAAGTGATGGTCCTGCAGTATACACAAAATTGTGGTTAAATATTAAAGTCAAGCTCAAGCACCATATGTACACAGCCAACAATCCTTTTATAATCCCCCCCAAATATCTGGATGTCTTGCTAATTGTTTGTGTGCAATCTATTCAACTCCTGTGTCCAATATTTCTAAGATGAAACAATTCCACTCCAAAACATCAGCTGGTGGAGACCCATTACTAGGAAAACCACAGCATATAAACAATATCATTCCAAACAGCTTAAGCTCTGAGTTTATGATAATGAAACAAAGACTAGCACCAGAGCCTGCATTTTAGCAAGCTATAAAAAATGTTCAGTTCTAGAAAGAAAAACACCTCCTTCCCAAGCTTATCTAAACATAAAATGGCAATATAATTAAAGTAATAAGTATAACTGCAAATTATAAGCAATCAGTGATGGAAGAAAAATGTGTCCTCAGTTCACAGCTCCTAATTATTTCATTTCCTGAATACTGCAAAATCCATGATAACTAATAAATTAGAAAAGCTTTTCAAGGAGCCAGAAGATGCTCACCTTGGATTCAATTCTTCCTCTAAGTCACCAGACCCCTTCAACATCCTGAATTCTGCACTGAAAACTCCTGCTCTCTTGTCCTTCTCAAGGTGAACAACTTGGAAATGTTCACAGAAAGATTTGATCCATTTTCTGCCTGTAGCTGGCACTGGGTTTGGAGCCTTAACTCACAACATAAAACTGGTTTTTAGACTTTCAACCCATTCAGAAGGTTGCAAATGTTACCCACTGTGGACCAAAAGAAAAAAAATGTATTTTTATGAGAGTGAATGAAATCCAGAGTAACTGAAAGGAAGGAACAGAGTCCTGAAATAGCAGAGTCCTGCATGTGCTGTGTTTTCAGCAGCCCAGATGCCTCCAGTTTATTTACAAGAACCAGCTGTGGAAGTGAAGAGAGATGAAAGGTGGAGAAACTGGAACTGTGCAAGGAGAGCCAACCTGCTCAGTAGTTTCAACTACTAGGAAGTAGTTTCATCTGGTAGTAAGAAAGATTTAACTGCCAGGCCTTGCCTGAAACTCACACAGGTCAATCCATTCCCATCAAGGTTTAGTAAGTAAATCACCACCCATACTGGGAGCTCCACAGGTTAAGAGCTGCTGCTGCTGCATCATCTGAAGAAAATTCATCAGGCCTAATGAATCTGCCACCTCACAGCCTCTTCACTGAGAAAATTCCAAGCAGAATAAACAAGAAAAAGTGAAAAATCACTCAAAATACAGTTGTTGTATTCCCTGATATTCCCTGTTATATTCCCTGCTCATCCTCCCTGATAAAAGGAGGGGAGAAAGGAGAATAGAAGTGACAGATGTACCCAGATCTCAAGGGAGATCTTGAGTTATACAAATAAACCTCATGCCAATCAACCAAATTATGCAACTCTGCTTTACTTTTGCTGCAAATACACTGGGATGGTTATGACAAAGGAATTACAACAGGAAAAGAAACACCTTAGAGTCTGATTCTCCCCAGTAAGGCTGTTGCACTGGTGTGGAGTTCTGGCAGGTTTGCAGGCTCACCCAGTCCAGCATCACTTTGGTTTTCCAGTAAGGATCCACTGCATTTCCACAGGGGATTTACTGGGTGCTGTATCCCTACCCATGGTATCAATGTCATTTAGGGCCTTTCTTACCAGCTTGGATCTGTCTAGAACATAAAAAGTGTAAATACTAATAAAGTATTTGTATTGAAAAATCAATTATCCCCTAGCACAGGTCACTCTGCCTTTTGCCAGGTGTTGCTCCCAGTCACAGTTTGTTCTTTTCTCCCCATAGACAGGTTAGTCTTGTCCCTTGGTTATCCACAAATTGGTTGGTTTAACCCCAGAAATCCTAAGAAATAATATAACACTGAGAAAATGTATACACTAAAAAGAAGTCTTGAAAAAGAATTCATATATACCTATAAAAAGACACTCAGCTACTACAAAAGGTCACTAAAGCAGCTCTACAAATATGTAGATTGTTTCAGGGAGAACTGACCTGCCATGTCAGAAAAGAATTAAGTGAATTCAAATATTCACATATACAGGGTCATTGTAACCTCAGAGTGGCTTTTACCCTGAGAAACAGATTTTCTGATTCAAATGTAACCTCAGAAATAAACACCCCTGCCCTTCCTCCCCCTGCAAATACAAAGGTGTGTGTGTGTGTCTGTCAGGAATTAAGCAAAGCTAACACTGCACAGTGTCACCCTGACCTCAGCTGCCATTCCAAGGTGCACCAGAGACTTGGAAAATAAAGAAAAAAACTAATATGTGGAACTGAGAAGAGCACATTTGTGTGTGTGAAACAGAAATGCTGATTTGCTGGTAGAGGGATATGGCTTCCCTAAGCTTTTCTTTCATCTCTAGGTGATGGACTCTGCTCCTCTGGCCATGTGGAGGAAACAAAGCAAAGCAGGGAGCACAAAACAGCTGTCAGAGCTGCTACTGGCAATAATCCAGAGTGAGATCTGAGCAGCCTGACTTCTCTGAGCTCTCCTGGGCAATTCCCAAGAGAGCTTTTCCTCCGAAGAACAGCTCTGGGTCCTATTTCCTACGAGGAAGGAATCAGTAGTTGTCCACAGAACTACATCAAACAGCAAAACTTGACATCTCTCTCTGAGTGCTTCAACAGGTGAAATCTGAGGGAAGAAGCTGGCAGCTGGGAGCAGCAGGAGGAAGGGATGACTAGGTAAGATCCAACATGAAGCTGATAAAGATGAAGTGAGAAGGGCACAACCAGCTATACACACCCAGAGATGGAAATGGAGCTGCCACTCCAGACAGCATTTTGCAAATGCCAGTTTTCTGTGCTGCATTTGCATTAATAACTAGAATATTGGGAAAGAAAGAACAAGAATCAAAAGATATTCAGTCCCATTAAAGATAAAAAGATATTAAGTGCCATTATAAATACATTCAATGCAGGTCCTGGCCCTATTCCTTCCCTGTCTTCCTCTGCTGCCTTGAAAGGTCTTGGGTGAGACTGGAAAACACAGAAAGTTGGCCAAGAAAGTAAGTATTCAATGTATCACAAGTTTTTCATCTTGAGAGGTATATACTGAGTGCCAGCAAAAATGAGCAGAGGACTTCCTACCTCTCTAAAAAAAAAGGAATAAAAAACAAGAGCAAGTGTGAATCTCACAAGCTCAAAAGCCACCCAGAAGCTGAGGAACTCAGTGCCACAGGATGCCACTGGGCACAGAAGCTCAGCACATGTCAAGAAATCAATATGGGACTTAAAAGGAGTGGAGAGAACAGTTGCTAAACATGAATTTTTCAGGCCACTTGCATGGAAATTGCAGGCATGGAAATGATAGCTACTTGATTATTGGTAGGAAACAGCAAAGTGAATAAATGGTGTTGAAGGGGAAACAATAAGGGGTCTGTTTATAGCAGTATTTGTCAGATAAATCTTCAGAGGGCAAAAATCACATGAGTATCTTATGTGCCTCATTAGTACCAATAAGCACAAACACAATAGCAAGCAATCTGAATTAAGCATCATCACTAAGTGCTAACAGAATCAGTTGTTAATGATCTATTAGCATCATAATTAGCAAATTGGATATTTATGCTCATTATCTCTCATTCAATTTATAAACAATATTTGGAACAGCTTCCAATGCAACCTTCTCAGTAAGAGTGCCACCTGAAAGGCAATCTTTTCCATTCAGAGATTCCCAAGTTTCCCCACAATGCATGAAATTTATTTTCAGAGCTCCTAGATGCTCTGAAAACCTTCTATCCATTGAGAGGAGAAAACCAAAATCAGAGTCTTTTCTCCTCAAAGGAAGGGAACTTGGCAAAAATGGAAGCCCAGAGTAGTCTGATGACTTTAATTTGATGGAGTTTTTACACCTTCTGGGTCAATCTGGTCTTGTGTGAGGAAAGTTTCATAGTAATCCTCAAAGTTTTAGTCCAGCTTTGTTGACAAAAAAGAAAGTTGCACCCAACCAGGTGGATTACCTCAGGAGAGAAAATTTCAGGTGTCATTTAAAGGCTCCTTCACCCTACCCACTCTCTGCACTAAGGGGATTCTGCAGTCAGCTCTGACTGCAGCAGACACCAGCTGAGGGGCTCAAAGTTCACAAAATAAACACTTTTGTTCCTCAACTGTTATTCACAGTTTTCAAAGTCTAAAGTATTTCACCCTGCTTTATTCCACACATGCATTTCACAGATGACTGGCAAGCTGAGCGGTGTCTGCAGTGACACAAACCTGACTTTCCAAACCCAACTGTGAAGTGCAAAGGCTGGAGTGAAAAGCAGAGTTTGTCAAGCACTAAATTCTTTGATGGTAACCTTTTCAAATACTCATTTAGAGGAAATCTTCACTCTCAGGTAAGCACTATGCTGATGGCAAGGTGGAGCCCACTTTCCTGGTTCACACAGCAGTATTTAAAAGAAAAAGGAAAAAAAAAGCATGTTTTCCTTCTGTAATGCTTTTCATCAGATGGAAAAATGGTATTTCAGGGCAGTTTTGCAGGTGGTGCTTGCAAAGCACCTCAGCTACAAGCTGGGAAGCTGGCAGAGATCAGAGGACAAACTGTAAAGAGGGTGTTCAGCAGCAGTGAGAGTCACAGGAAAGCTCCAAACTAAGGTCAGCCTGCAGGAGGAGAGGGATGGCTGCTGTCTGCCACCAGCTCTCATTCCTCTCCCTGAATTATTGAAGCATTTGGCTGGAAGATACCTTTCAGATCAGCAATTCCAGCCCTTAACCCAGCACTGCCAGGGCACCACTGAGCCCTGTCCCTCAGCACCACAGCTCCAGGGCTTGGAAACCTCTCCAGGGATCCCGGGGACTGCACCCCTGCCCTGGGCAGCCTGGGACAGCCCTGGAGGGGAAGAAATTGTTCCTCAGCTCCAACCTAAACCTCCTCTGGAGCAACTTGTCCTGATGATTGTTCCCTGGAGAAAGAGCCCAACTGAACTGGCTCTAACCTCCTGGATTTCAGGGAGTCATGGAAAGTCAGAAGGTTTCCCCTGAGCCTCCTTCTCTTCAGGCTCAACAAGCCCAGGTTCCTCACTCCTGCTCCAGACCCTTCCCCAGCTCCATTGCCCTTCCCTGGCCACACTCCAGCCCCTCCATGTCCTGCTGGGAGTGAGGGGCCCAAAACTGACCCCAGGATTCCAGGGGCAGCCTCAGTTGTAACTACACAGAGGACAGCACTCAGACTTACAGCTGAAGGAAAGAAACCAGAGGGAAAAAAACCAGCATTTACAGGTCCAAGACACTTTCTGTGGGACAAAGAGCCAGGTGGGATATTTAGTGCCAGCCTGAGCTCACTCCTCCCTCCCATGAGGAGCCTGTCCCCCCCAAGGATGACCTCACCTCACACCTGAGAGCAGAGTCATCCGTATGGTGGCTGGTCCCCAGGAGCCTGCAGCCCCAGCCCACTGCTTCTCCCTCCTGCTGGGCCTGTGCTCTGGGATGGGGAGCAGATGGATCACAGTGGATGTAACTGGGCTGCAAGTGAGAAATGGGAAGAGTGTTAAATTCCTGTGGGCTGTTGACTTCCCAAGCAGGTTTCAAGGCTGTTCCAGGGAGAAGACAATAGTGAGTGGAGCAGAGAGCCTTCCACCTGGAAGCTCCTCAGATCCTCCCAAGCTAGAGGCAGCAGGAGCACAAATGCTGACTTTCATAGGACACAGCAGCCAGGGCTGCCACCCCTGCCAAGGGGCCACAAGCTCAGGTGGCAGGCAGAAACTCACCCTTGCAGGGATGGCTGAGCCCCGTGGAAAGAAAGGCTCCCCAGAAGGATCACTGGCTACTCATCCCTGAAGGCACTTAAACCACTGAAGGTAGGTGAAATGAAACCAACCCTTAATTAAATGCATTTTAAAGCAGAAAAGCTCTGTAACAGTCAGTGCAGGTGACTATTTTGCCTTGGTTCCTGCTTCATTATGACAGCAGGCAGTGAAAAAACCCAAAAGGTGTCCCTTGGCTTGAGCCCTCTTCTAGATCTTTCTTCCAAGGGACCCCACTGCTGACACACCTTACCGATCCTAATATCAATTACATGCTTATAAACTGCATTTTCCTGCTAGTAGACAAGCCTTGTGTACCTAGAAACATTGCATTTTAAATTTTACAACTTCTTCAGGTCTAATCCAAACAGAATTATCCATATGTGATAGGAGAGGGACAATGACCAAGCTATCTTTGGGTACACATCAACTTTTGTTCCCACCGTAATTCCATCTCCTGGGAGTTAATACAAGTCATTCTTATTGAAAAATAAATAAAAAATCAGGGATAAGATAAAAAATAATTGGCCAGCAGTCATATTTCTTTTTATTATTCCTAGAAAGTGGGGTGTAACAAAGATATCAGTAGGAGGAGAGGGTATCATCTTCTGCCTGGGCTATAATAAGCTTCAGAAATTCTTATCTTAACATGACCTGAAGAGTGAAATTGCACAGTCCAGTGCACTGAGTGCAGGATCATTCTGCAGCCTCCTTCATGTCTAATAACAACACTAATATCAATACACCACAGCAAAATCATGCCCTGTGAGAACACTAACTGGCTAGGTATCATTTGAGAGACACATGTTTTATACTTTTCTATTTAGAGGGTACTTAAAAGAATCTCTTTTCAGGAGTCATGGCTGCAGATGTGTGTACACCCTCAGTGGGCCAAACTAGTGAGATTGCTACAGTGCTGGGATGCTGTGAGGGGACTGGAAGAGCTACAGGATTATTTCCACAGGTCAGTTACCTGCCAGTTTGAAATGTCCTGTTCCTGCTAACAGCAGAGCTGTAAGGACATGTCCTGGGAGTAACCCAAGGGCTGGCAAGTTTTCTTACATTGCATTGGTCATCAGCTCAGGTCTCCCTCCCTGGAGACGCAGCAGTGCAGGCAGCCGGTTCCTCCTGCCCGACTCGGGTGGGAATCCCTCTGGCTTTGTCACTTCATAAGGGGTGTGATGTGGTGGAGGAACTCAGTGCACACTCTGATTAATTGATTAAAATCTCCTTATGGTGCAGGAAAACATGGGGGAGTGAGAAAACATTAATATATGAGGATCTGAACCCAAACTGTGACTGTCAACCGACACACTGTTCCCAGTGCCAGACCACACTGCTCCCAGTGCCAGACCACACTGGCATCACTCTCACTGGAAAAGCTGCTTGCAAAAAATACACCAGCAACTTTCTGTATCCAGAAAAGTCTTTCCAAAACTTCTTATATGCCTGGTTTAATGATATAGCCTACATTTTGCTTACTAATTAGAGCTGGTGTGTTCCACTGTTGCAGCTGGAACAAGCCATGGGTGACCATCAGCTGCTGTCAATGACCCAGAAGCAGATCTTCCTGGGTCTTAAAGTGAACCTGGAGGAGTCACCAACTATTCAAGATACACATTGGATGACTTTAAATATTTATTGATTGGATGATTTTAAATATTTATATTGCAGCCTTAACACAAATTAAAGGAGGAGTCTCTTGATGAACAGAACAAGGGCTGTGGAATGTATTCTCTGGTGATTAAACTTTCAATTTAAAGCTTAAACTGCTGGGTTCAGAGCTTCACATAAAACCAGCACTGAACTAACTGTTTTTCTGAGGTTCACTTTCAAAATTTACTCAGACAGAGTAAATACCCTCTGTTTGTAATTGAGGGGATGTTATTCCCAGAACTGTATTTCCATAACGACTGCATCCTCATTACAATGCCCCCGTTTTGTCAAGCACCCTCACTGCTGATATTTTGTGAGGGAAGTTTAATTAAACAAAGAGACCCTGCAGACTATGAATCTGAAATGGCAACGAGGAGCTGGCACACGTGCCTAACGGGGCTACCAAACCTACACCAGCAGCACCTGGAATCCAAAGGCTGGATGGAAATGGTTTCAATCAATTCTACACCACAACCCCTTCTGCATCAAACCTCAACATCCTGGGTCCTGAACATCCCAGCTACAGCTTGAACAAAGCAGGCCAGAGATTGTTTATGTGGTTTCATTTCATAAGCTCTACCAGGGTGTTTTTTGCCTGGTCACCCTGGGATGCCAGGGAGAGAACTGGCACAGCTCAGGTGCTCCAGGACCCCAGGGAGCTGTGCTGTGCTCTGGCCTCAGGGACACAGAACAGTCACTGGCTAATTTTATGTAATTGTGAAGTCATGGTCCCTGGTGCCTCAAGAAGGTGTTGGCACAACACTTAGTACCTGGTTCAGCATCCCTTTGTTAAGCAGCCCACTGCTCACCCACTCAGAGCTGTCAGGAACCTCCCCGAGCACAACATGCAGTTCCCCACATGTTACAACAGACCCCTGCTCACCCAGAAATGCTCAAGAGGGACCATGGGCACACTGCTCTCCCCTTCTTCTTCCACCAACACACAGTTGGTGTTCAGCTGGCTTCTAAAAACTTCACCAGTTAAAAAAAGAAATGTTTGGTTTAAAGTGAAACATCATAAACTGTTTGTTTGGTTTAAAGTGAAACATCATAAACTGTTTGTTTGTTTCAAAGTGAAACATCATGAACTGTTTATTTCCACTACAGATACTGACCAGAAACAACACTGAGCATGAAGTCCAGCTAACATACCTCAGCCATCAGACAGAACCATAAGCTAAAAGCATCAGGAGTAAAGAAAACCAAGATGCTGTTTCAAATCTAACTTGAGCTTCAGTCTGATGCACAGTTTGCCTTCTATCTCACCCCTCAGACCCAGGGGTCTGCTTGTCCCTCCTTCCTGAAAGACACATGAAAGCTGCTCTACTGAATCATCACTAACAGGGACACTTGGTGTGCTCCTCAGGGGTCCAGAACCTGCATCTCTAAGCACCAGTCCAATGTGCTCCAGTCTGCAGCACTGTGCCAGTCCTGTTTCCAGCACTTTCAGACAGGGGCAACCCTTGCAGGCAGTGGCACTTGAGCTGAAGTGACCCTGTGCTGGCTGGAAGGCAGCCTATTAAAACAAGACCCAAGTTCCAGGCAATGATGCATATCAAGGGTTTTTAACCCGAGTTAAATCCCATCTGCTTGTTCTTAATAGACTAACTGCATTGAACTCAGAGACTCAGCAGCTCCAAGTGACAGTCATCACCACAACCAAGGGAGAACATGAGGATTTTTATTCTCAGCATCTCCAAGATGAAGGAAAATCACTCGTGTGAACTGCTGGCAAAGCACCTGGTCACACACAAACACAGAATGGTAGGGGTTGGACCTAGAAAGATCACCTAGTCCAAGCCCCCTGCCAGAGCATCCTTGTCTACAGACTGCTCTGGACACAGACCCACAGCCTGAGCTTTCACACAGCTCTGTGCTAGGGAAACTGGAATCCCAGGTCAGCTACACCTCCAACAACCTGATTTTCTCCTGCTTTCCCTCAAAAGCTGCAAGCTCCACAGGTACAGGTGCTGTCCCTGAAACTTGTGGGGAAACCTGCTAGATCCTGTGTTCATAAATGATCACAACCAGACCAGTGCTGGCAAGTTAAGTGGAAGTAAGTTCATTTTTAAATATAAAAATAAAAGCAATTATGCTTTTTATTGTAGACTGAAGAGAGAGGCTCATTAGAAAAATCAGCACAACCATATCTTTCAGTTGTTGCTCTTTCCTGGCTGAACTGAGACATGCAGAAAGCAAACAGCAGTGCTGGAAGCATCTTTTCAGAGTTCTTGGTTTGTGAATTCCAGGTGCTACTTCTCAGGCAGGCAAGAAAATTAAGATTCCAAAAACCATTGATTTTAGCATGACAGTGTTTTTTCTGAAGGTAATGACATGTGAATAATTATGCATGGATTTACATTTTTGATTAGGACCAGATTGAGATGTTAGAAAATAGAGCAATGATCCTCCTGTAGGTTTCAGCAAAGCCATTTCAGATATGCAAGAGACATGAACAGCTAACACAGAATAAGCAGAGGTCAAAAAAAGTTATTGAAAAGGCTGAAGACAGAGTCTCTACCACCTGTATCCAAGAGTTCACCCTATCTAGGGTGCATACTTGTTTTTAATTAATAGGAAACTAGTTTGGTGGGAAGACCCACATCACAGTGAGGTTCTGAGGGGTTTCTCAAGAAACCCACAGTTCTGTTCCTCAAACTCCCAACCTACCAGGCTGCCCTCAAATGCAGTGAAACTGAAGTCAGCCAATGAAACTTAAGAGAGAAATTTGATCAAGCCCTGGGAGTCTCTTGCATAATTCACTTTCTTTTCTTTAGAGGGCTCTTAGCTGATCTGGAGGAGGAGCACCACACCTCCCCAACCTCCACCTTCCTCAGTCACTCAAAGGCTAAAACCAGATGACCAACCACCACAGGAACAGTGAAAGGAGAAGCAGCACCTCTAGGTGAAAATGTGAACTAGGAAAAATGTTGCCCATCTTCATCAAGGAACCTTTTGAGGCTATTTTGCTTCCTTCTACAAGACCAGCAGTGCTTCACCTAACTGGGATCTACAGAACTTGCTCACCCCCTCCCACCACTGCAAGGAACTGAGCACTGAGGACACCTCTGCTTCCCTACCCTCTGTTTATGGTTTTTGTTCTCATTTGATTTCTGAGGGATTAACAAACCCGGCCTAACTGGAGTCCTTGCATTTTTAATATAGAAGATATGGGCAAAGTTAATGCTGTCTGACATCCAGGAGAGCTGGGACTTTACTGTCTTGCAGCTATGAAATGCATATAGGTGTCTGTTTAAAACTCACTGTATTTTGGAGTTGCTGAGCCCTGGTAACTTCTACTCACCCCTACAACCAAGCCTGAAAACTCTCACAGTGCATCCAGCAACAGCCCCAAGAATTTAACAGCAGGTGCTAACTGTAGCTGCAACTTTTAAAGAGAATGGAAACCTGGAAAGGGGGGATCCACACTTTTAACCCATCTACCTGCCGTGTGGATGTGGAAGTGCTCCCAGTTTCCCAGTGCTGACAGGGAGTGGGGTGTTCATCGGAGCCTTCCAGAGCCCAGAGCCCATGCTCCAGGCAACAGCCACTGCTGCTTTGTCTCTCTAACTCCCTCAGGCAGAACACTGCTCTGTGCTCTTCGCCGTTACTTGTTCCACAACGACAAGCAGATTAAAGGCCAGGGCTGTGCAAGGTGATCCAAATGGATTGCAAGAGGAGCCTGAGACTAGAAGGACAACGTGGGTTATTGATTCTCATTCCTCACCATCACGGGCAATTAGGCAATCACACACTTAATTCCGACAGGTCCAGGGGAAATCTAATCCACTCACCACCACACAACAGCTAGTAAAATAACATTGGGTGCTGATAAAACAACCCAGCATACAACACAAACACCTGCAGACAAAGCTACCGACCTCAGGTAGAAAGTGGCAAAGAAAAGCATTATCAGTTGCAATCTCCACCCTAAAGAACTTCAAATAGAATAGCTGCAAAAAAACCCCAAACACCAAGCCTACATTTAATTCTATTTGTATTCCCAAGATAAATGAGGCACTGTAAAACCTACATTAAAGTCTCACACTGCTGAACTGCATTTCAAACCGGTTACCTCCCCAGACTTTGATTATTTTAATATGTTCTTCTGTTCATATAAGAAGAGCCATGTTATTTCACAGCTGAAGTCACAACCTTGAGCCACAAACAGCTTTAAACAAAGACAGCATTTGTTTTTCAGGACTTTTTTTCCTTCTCCTCCCTCACCCCCAACAGAGCCTCCCTGCGACAAGACAGGTTGCTCTGAGTTCAACAGAGCCAAGAGAAAAAGGAGATAAAGAAGATAAAAATAATGATGTAAAACCTTTCAGAAGGGTAAATTCCCTAGTGTGTTCGTGACTTGTTAGCAAGCGAGGCCTGTTGGGGGTGTTTGGGGCACCAGCAGCAGCCCGAATTTCCCCGCTGATTTTACCACTCCCTGGGGCCCCCAGGCAGCGCTTTTCCCACTTCCATCCCTTTCCCGACTTCCATCCCTTCCTCTTTCTGGGCAAAAAGTCAGGCTGGGCTATTAAAAAGCCGAGTCCAGCTGCCTGCAGCCCCTCTCCTCAGAGCCCCAGGCGGCAGCGCTGGCGGGAAGGCACCTTCCACACAAGCCGCGTCTCCCCGTCCTGCCCAGAGAGCCGAACTCCACCGCCGAAGTCAAGCCGCTGACGGGGTCCGTAGGCAGCTTTAGGGCTTTCCAAGGGGTTCCCTTAGCGAATCCCCCCCCGGTGGCAACTCCCCGCTTCACCGACGGGGCAGAGCCGGTGCCTGGAACCGGGCGATACCCTCACACCGCGGGGTCAGAACCCCCCTCCCCCCCCCACAGCCCTCCCCTCACACCCCCCGGCCGTGCCTACCTGTGGCGGGACGGGGCGGAAAGCCCGTGAGGGGCGGGAAGCGCTGAGGGCGCTGAGGGGGCGGCGGGAAAGGGGCTGAGGGCGCTGAGGGGGCGGCGGGAAAGGGCTGGGGGGGCGGCGGGAGAGGGGCTGAGGGCGCTGAGGGGGCGGCGGGAAAGGGGCTGAGGGCGCTGAGGGGGCGGCGGGAAAGGGGCTGAGGGCGCTGAGGGGGCGGCGAGAAAGGGGCTGAGGGGGCGGCGGGGAAAGCGCTCCCCTCACGACCGGCTCTGGCCGCCGCCGCTCGGGCTCCGCGGGGCGGGTGAAGGGGGNCCCCCCCCCACAGCCCTCCCCTCACACCCCCCGGCCGTGCCTACCTGTGGCGGGACGGGGCGGAAAGCCCGTGAGGGGCGGGAAGCGCTGAGGGCGCTGAGGGGGCGGCGGGAAAGGGGCTGAGGGCGCTGAGGGGGCGGCGGGAAAGGGGCTGAGGGCGCTGAGGGGGCGGCGGGAAAGGGGCTGAGGGCGCTGAGGGGGCGGCGGGAAAGGGGCTGAGGGCGCTGAGGGGGCGGCGGGAAAGGGGCTGAGGGCGCTGAGGGGGCGGCGGGAAAGGGGCTGAGGGCGCTGAGGGGGCGGCGGGAAAGGGGCTGAGGGCGCTGAGGGGGCGGCGGGAAAGGGGCTGAGGGCGCTGAGGGGGCGGCGGGAAAGGGGCTGAGGGCGCTGAGGGGGCGGCGGGAAAGGGGCTGAGGGGGCGGCGGGGAAAGCGCTCCCCTCACGACCGGCTCTGGCCGCCGCCGCTCGGGCTCCGCGGGGCGGGTGAAGGGGGAGCCTGACCGGGGAACCGCCCCCACCCCCCCTCACCCCGCTCTCAACCAAGCAGCGCCCGCTTCGATGCCCGGCCCGGCTACTCAGCTCCGCCGTCGGTGCCCGCCCGCTGCCGCCGCTCCGCTTACCGGCTGCTCCCGCTGAGGGGCCGCCGCCGTCGCCGGGGGGGTCGCGCCGCGGCCGAGGGAGAGGCGGCTCCGTGGCACCGGCGCTTCCCGCTGCCCGCCCCCGGTCGCCGCTGCAGCCCCGCGGAGGAGACAGGGATGCCGCCGCTGCCGCCGCCGGGAGACTTGCATGGGTCAGTCCCCGAGGCCCCCTGGGCTGCCCGGCAGCGCAGCCCCCTCCGCTCCCTGCATGCTCAGTTCTCTGGGCGCTGCCCGCCTCGCAGGCGGGGACAGGCACGGGGCAGGTGCCCGCTGAGAGCTTCTGGCTGGAGCCCTCGGTTTGCAGAAGCGCACAACGGCAGACTCTGCAGATAGAAGAGAGAAACGGCAGAGCTCGGGCGAAACTTCCACTGACACTGATTTCCTAAAGGAACAGAAGGTGGGACCCATAAGGAGATCCAGGTGGGTTTAGGGACCACGTATCTCACGCTGAGGGGAAATCCTGGATGAAGATGTGGACAGAGATGCAGTGGGGAGCTCACAGGCTGATCCCACTCACTCCAACTGTCTGGGCACTGTTGCTGTTCCTCCACATCTTCTCTGGGCATCACTCACCTGATTTAGGGCTGGACAGGTCATCCCAAACCCAGTCAGCATCTCTGCCCGTTGGGAAACACTCATTTCCACACAGGATCACTGCCAAGCCACTGAAAGGACTAGGAGACAGGAGAAGCATCATTTGAGTCCTTGATGGATACAGCAAAGTTAGGAGCAGTATTCCATCACTCTAAAAGTCCTGTATCTTTGGGGCTAAAAAGAGTCAAACAACACCAATTTTGAATCAATAATGACAGTGCAAAAATCAAGTTATTCCACTCAAGAAGATGGTTTTTAGACCACTTGAAGGGGTCAACCTGAGCTTCAACAATGACTCTGTCTTTTTCTTGCATAAGCCATTTCAAAGCAAACAAAGCAGAAAATACACATAAATAACTTTAGCAACTCACTTTTGCACTTTCTGAAGTGCTCTGCATAGTTACAAAACTTTCACTACAGCAGCTCCATGATGGTTCTTTTTAAACAAGAAATGTCCTTGAAAAGGAGAATATTCTTTAATACACACAGAGCAACTCTGTTACCTCATGATAATACCAATGAACATTGAGTTGCCTGCCACAAAAATCATTTTCACACTAAAGGTCTTACGCAGTGGCAAAGTTCTCACACAATTCTTCCTCCTGGTGCCAAGTGTTTGATGACACATGGAGGTCTTTCCTCTTAGATAGGATGAGGGATGTTGGGAATGCCTGGCTCTTAAAATCTAACATCATTATAGGAAATTAAAAGCAAACAAATCCAACCTAGAAGCAAGCAAACAAACAAAAAACAAATAAGGCTATTTGATTGGAATGGGAATTTCCTCTTTAAACTGATTTCCCCACCCCCACATTTTTGCTCTTTAAATTTTTTAAGCATCTGAACATTTGCTCTGTCAGTCGAGAGAAAAAAAAATGGACTTACTTAAACTCATGTTAGATCCCCAGGGGATAGCATGGGAAAATAGGACAGCAGTGCTAAGAAGAAAAACTCCATCTACAGCATCTCTGACAATTAAAAACTTGCCAAGAGTGAGCAGCCACACCAGAAAGAAAAACAAAACCAAACACAGAGTGGAAAGTACTTCATTCCTTTTTGTGTTGTAATTCAAAACTCAATATTGAGCCTGATGACCAGCAAACAGAAAGTGCAAATGAACGTTTCTGATGTCAGGGGCAACGGGTGAATAGTTGCTCTGCATGAACTGCAGAATTCTGCATCCATATTGTTACTGACATCTAATTAACACAGAACTACCTTCAGCAAATCTCAAGCAAAAATCCCAAAGCACAACCAAATTGAATCGTATTTGTCATGCCTGAAATGCAAGAGAAATTTGGTACCCTTCAAGTATCTTAGAAATACTGATGGAGGCACCAGGGAGGCACGAACAACTTTACATCCCCCAGTTTCTTCACTGCAGTGTCTAAAATGTTACCTGCTGGATGAAGTCCTGCCAAAGCTTTCTCCAGAAGTAAATACATTTTCACTTTCTAGATGTCTAGGTTTCATCCTTTAAAAAGAAATGTAAATGAAAAATTAAAATGACCTTCAGCTGAGCATGAGCTAAGAAAACTGGGACAAAACACCTGGAAAAGACAGGCTGCAAGAGTGCTGCTTTTGGCCAGCCTGCCTGTCTCACTTCAGCTGCCACTGTTTTCAGCTTAACTCTTCTAAGGCATAGTTTTCTATGCTCTTAAAATCTGACTTCCTAACTCTTTTTTGGGTGGGGTGTTTTGACATCTTGATCCCTTTTTTTTCTTTTGCTTCCACACTTCTTCAGTAATTTCTCCCCCTTCTTATCAGAAATGTTTTATCAGTTGGCCTTAATAAGCCAGCTTGTTAAGCTTCACCCAACATAAAGTTATATTAAAGCAGATTTTTTTTCCCCCTGTGAATGTGAATAGATTTCTCCAGCAGCTCTTCATGTCCCTTCAAGAATAATAAAAGTCATTAAAAGCTTGAGTTAGACACAGATCTGGAAGAGGTGTAAAACACATGAAAAGATTATTGTGCCCTTTAAAATAATAAGCCATTTAAATAGAAATACTTTGTGTCAAATTTTATAAGGCTTCTTGCACTCCAAGATAAAATCTTTTTTTTTTTTTTTCTAAATTAATGACTGATCAGGAAATAAATCTGCTCCTTTCCCATTACAGGTAAATTACCATGGAGTCATGTGCTGCAAGTTTCTTGCTGTTAAAAAGAGGAGTCACCTCTCCTAACTTCCCCTCCTTACCTTGCTCATGTTGAAGAAAATAATTCTTCTGTTAATCAGTATACAAGCAAGTATTCAACCCCAGGCTCTTCAGGCAAAGCCAGGAAGGGTCTTCCAGCTGCAGCTTGGGTCACCATCCCACCCCATCCAAGTTCTTTTCCCTTCCCCATCCAAGAAACATTTGGCCAGGCAGTGTCAGGGGAGGTGCTGTTTGGGATGGTAACAAGTGTCACCCTAAACCACCGTGTTCTAGCAGTGGCCAAAGGCTTAAGCTGCTGTGTATTTCCTAAACATCACCCAGACTTGATCTCTTCCCAGAGAGGAGAAGAATTTTTCGCAGAGACTTCACAAGAGCAACCAAAGTCACAATCATGGGCTGGGATGGGTTGGAAGAACCCAGCTCTCTGGGCAACCTGGGCCAGCACCTCACCAACCTCATTGTAAAAACTTCTTCCTGAAGCCAGTGGTTAATTTCTCATGAAAGCTCTCCCAGACCAAACTCCTCCTCTGGACTGGACTGTGGAGAATCAAGGCAAACAAACAGATAGGGGAGGTCATTTCCATCTCCACACATTAGCACATCTGTCTTGGAGAATTAACATAACAGACATCCAAGGTTAATTATGTTGGCATCCATAATTATCTCACCTTACAGCAAACCTCTCTGTAAGATGAGATTCAGAGGTGTTTCAATTTCTGGATCAGCTTTAAATCAGAGATATCTGTGCACAAAACAGGATAAAAAAAGAGGCAAGGACTGTTTGGAGCCTGTGATCCAAAATTCATCACAGCTCTGAAGACCAGCCCCACAACGGGTGCTTAAAAGAATGGCAATTCATTACATGTTCTGGTTTATCTCAGAAAAAAAACCTCAAAATATATGTTTAAACCTGATTTTGGAAGATGTGCTTGGTGTTTTGCCCATGCTTATGGATATTTCTGTGTAGGAATGGACAAATCTTACTCAAATACTCCAAATCAGGACACCCCATGCACTTGCATTTCCCCTCGGATATGCACTAATTATTAAGCGGCCATTCCAGCAGTTGTGAGGATATGAAGGAAAGAATTATAAAGAGAAGTGAAGCATCTTGTTTTTAATGCTTTGAGAGTGATTTCAAGCAACTTCAAATGACAAACATTTCTACCCACTGCACTCCTGTTCCCTTATCAAGGCAGAGCTAATCAGCTGTAGGCTGTCCTGCTGCTAACAACAAACCACTCGTGACTCCAGCAGATGTTCTCCTTTTCATGCCAATGGGAATATTTACTAATATTTTTTTTCCTGCTACAGTTTTCTGCCTCAAAACCTACTCCCTGGGATGAGAAACACACCACATTTAACCACTTCAGAGCCACAGATATCCATTTACAAAGGTTGGGGTTTGCTTGGGAGTTACAGAGGAAGATTTGGACTGAATTTAATTATTTGGACTAGGGATTCCACAGATCCACTGCTTCAAAAAGAAGAGTTTATGGAATTTGGTGTTAAAAGATTGAGTTCATGAAAACCAGGAAGGCTTTCTGCTCTCAAGCTAAATGTGCACTGTCTTCATCCAGCTTGTCTCAGCCAAATGAGGTGGTTGCTCAACAAGGGGAAGAGATGCTCATTGGTAAAGCAGCAGGTAAATAATCTCCAGTGCAGCAAAGCATCTTCAGCATTCACTAACCAGCACCTCAGGGAGAACTAAGGAGCCTTTGATAAAGAAAAGCAGATCAATTCTTTTCCTTGGAGTTCACATTGAAATGTCTTTACCAAACATGGACTAGTTGTTGTTGTTATTTACATGGAATTTTCAAAGTTGACAAATACCTTCAATGCATTCCTGGGGAAGTTCATTTTCCATGGGGATCTGTTAAGATAAAAATAGCAATTAAGAAACCTTCCCAAAGGCATGAGTTAGTCACAGTGGATGGAGAATTCATGAATCCTGCTTCTTGCTAAACCCAAATGATGTTCCCTTGTACATTAGTCTGAAGGTTCTGAGCTGTAGTTAAAGCTCAGGTGTTACATAGCTTGGCTCTTATGGCTTCTCAGCCTCTTGCAAAGCCTGAATCAGTTGAAAAACAAACAAAAAAATACAATAATAAGAAATAAAACCACAGCCAACCTATGTAACAGATTTACCTATGACACAGAAAACTGGTGAATATTTTGGTTTATCCCTGGTCAGTAATTCCAGCAAGGGGAGTGGATGGCAAAACTGGTTTATTCCTGGATCTTTATGAAGAATAAATACAAAACACTGATGCATTTGACAGCAGGGGATAAAAAACACTCCACCCATAGCCTAACATCTCTCAGAAGGCAAACAGAGAAATAATCTCCAAGCCTTGCAGCTTTGAGAAACTTAGCACTGGCACATCAGGCTGTTACCCTGCTGCACCTTTATGTAGATTTTATTCAAATCAAGGGACTTCTCTGTACAAAGACATCCCTGGTGTCCTGACCTGCTCCTCAAAGGCACTGAGCACCCAGAGCTCCCCTTGGCTTCACAAACAGCTGTAGATTTTCATCATGTCAGATGCCCAAGCCATTAGTTGTTCAGCATTCTAGTATTTAAGATCATTTAGATAGATTTACCCAGAGGAAATGACTGCAGCTATTAATTTATGTTCATTTCCTCAGACGTAGAGGGAACACATGAAAGTCAAGTCAGTTCTGCTGCTGACAATAAAAGCCATACATTCAAAGATCAAGTACTTGGTGGTTTTGCTGGCCTGAGCCCTTCATGCCTTGTCAGCTCACTGTCCTCCCTGGAAGCCCACCAGTTAATGGGGTTGACCTTTCCATCAGTGCAAAAGAACAGATCAGCATGTCAGAGATGTGAACCCAACTCACAGATGTCCTCTTTCTCCTTCACTTGTTTTTATAGTCACCACATCTCATTTCCTTCACCACTGCTTTACTTTGTTGCAGAGAAAAGTAGTTACTCAAGCAAGTAAAAGGCAGCTAAAAAGAGCAAACTCACAGCTGTTCACAAAGCTCACTGCCCTCTGAAATTCAGCTCCTACATGTGCCAGCTTCAAAATGTCATTGACCATCTCCTGGAGACACCTTGGCAACCTTGCCCAGCTCCTGACCCCACCAACAGCTCAAGACAACTGGACATGTAATCACTTCTTTTTTTTCCAAGGTAAAATAATGAAAGAAAAATTACTTAGTGCTGAAATAAATCTGTGTATGAGCCAACTGCAAACAAGTAGATGATTATTCTATGGGTGTTTCCTGCAAGCACAGTGACTTGCACATAACAGGAGCAGTCACACAAATACTGGCAGAGAAGCTGGAGGTGTCAGAAGAGAAGCAGAGGTCTGCATGGCCAAACTTCTTGAGTATGTGCAGCAGCTCCACAATTCCAGCTGGATTCATGTTGCCAGGAAAACACCTGAGAACTCAAGAGAAAAACAAAAGCAAACTGGAGACAGTGAGAGACCAAAAGATTCAGGAATTCAAGAAGCTGAAACAAGAAACTGCCAACAACTTGCTTTTCCATGGTCCTCCTGTGACCATCCCAAATGGATTAAAATGAGAAATCTGAAATACAGGTAAGACCAACTCTGTCAATATAGATTCAACAGTAGAAATAATGAAGAGGAATTAATTGGTTTATGCATTATTTATTATTTACAAGCGAGTTTCACCTAGAACAAGCAAAATTAAAATATAAATATTCAGGTCCTGTACAACATGCTGCTTTTGGTGGTAATCTCAGCTGCTTCAGAGCCAGGATATGGAAACCCAGACAACCCAGGCTTCAGCATCTGTCTGAATGTGACACATAATCCTCCAAGTTTAGCTGAAGTTGAAGACATTGCTCAAAACCAGCAAAAGTTTGATGCTGTAACCAGCTGCAGAGTGAATTTGTACAAGTTCAGTGACTCCTCCATGGACTCAGTGGTTTTGTTTAGTTCCCTATATAGAATATTTCTCATTTTCATTTCAAATTTCAATTCTGTGTACTGCAAAACAGTAACAAGTGCCAATATATAACCAAATAGATGATAAAATATTTTCTGAGGCATCCTTTTCCTAGGAGCCTTTGGCTGCAGTCTCTGCTGCAGTGTGGGTATGTGAATGAATCCTTGCAGCCAGCACAAAGTTCTAGTGTCCCTGAGCATAACAACTCACAGGCACCAGCTCTGAATCCAGCACCAGCTCCTAAATCCATCCACTGTTTAGAGAGCTGGATTTTGATAAAGAGGAGGCAGAAGCCTGAAAGAAGCCACAGTTTCTGGAAGACTTGGTAAAAGCAACATTTCCAAACAGGCTAGGGATTCTTTTCTGCTGGATTTCTCATCTCTTACAGCTCTTTTATCTTCCCCTAACTATATTTCCATGTTTGCCCTGTGATCTGAAGCCCAGCCCAGCAGGAGACTGATGTTTCTATACACACTTGCATTGAAAAGTGCATTGTTTCCTACAAAACCCATGCAAATTTTCAGTAAAATAGTATTTTTCTTCATCTCTTCAGAAAAAAAGAAAGCCAAACTGCTAAAGCACCCCAGCTTTGCAAATGAAAATGAAATAGTACATAGATAAATTAGAGAAATGCTGACACTGGGTAGTTTTTAGGGAAAAAAAGGTCCTAGACAAGGCTGGAAGGCCAGATGATGCTCAAAGTAAGATTAGAATGGGGACTGGTACAGTTTTGATTCCACAATATAGTGAAATGATGGAGCTATAGAAGAATATTTACAGAAAAGGAAAATATTAAACATTGAGAGGTCAGTTGGTTGGAATTTTTTACAGTGCTAAAGGTTTATTACTATAGAATTTTATTAGAAAACCAAAACAAAACCCAATAAACAGCTGCTTGGTCCTAACCTTCTCCAAACCTTTTCAGTGAGGACAGACAGACATATCTGGTATTTCTTGGGTCAATACCATCCTGACTCACACCCCATTTAGCAGACAATGTGCCTTGAGCAAGATGTTGTCTGGTGGAAGATAACAAGGCAGGCTGTCAGTGATAGCATTTTCTGCAGCCTGCTTCATTATTGCTTGATAGGAATGAATTAGGGGTGGTTCCTGGAGTCCTGGACTCTGTTAGAGCCCCTAGAAAATGCCCTTAAAATCCATTTTTTCATTTATGGTGATAGAAAAACTTGTTCTTTTTGACATCTTAGAAACAAGATCTCCCTTGGTGCAGCCCTTACACAGCAAGGCTGCCTCATTCCACCCTGCCAAGGAGCCACACTCCTCTGTGCACACATCCAGTGGTGCTCAGCACCCTGCAGCCATCCAACCACCAGGTAAGAACATGTGCAGCCAGGAACACCAGCAATACCAGGCCAGGTTAATCACTGAGGCCAGTGGGAGAGCTCCCAGACAGGGGGTTTTGTTGGGGAGTAGCACTTTGCAGACCCTGACTGTCCTGACCTCTTTCCTCAAGGCTCATCAACATCAGATGGGATAGAAAATCCCTGCTGAGAATGGTCATTACTGAAAAAAGCCAGTTTGGGTGCAGCCTGAAAAAAAAAAGTCACAAACTGACCATACAAGACATGAGCCACTTGCTGCCTCTTCCTGCAGTAGAATTTCCAGGTAAGAAAAATGGATAATAACCCACTATATATGTATCTATATTATATATGATATTATATGTATCTATATTATATATGATATTATATGTATCTATATTATATATGATATTATATGTATCTATATTATATATGATATTATATGTATCTATATTATATATGATATTATATGTATCTATATTATATATGATATTATATGTATCTATATTATATATGATATTATANATAGAAGGTATCTATGTTATATCTATAGAATAGAATATATAGACTATATCTATATTATTTTATGCATATAATACATTCAAAATACAGTCAGAAGGTTGTCTGAGGACAAACAGATCCTTGCTTAATTTAGAGGGCTAATTTGGAGCAAGGAAACATTTATAGCCACCTATGGGAATTGATTTACAGAACACAAACCTTCAGTTATGATCTGCTCAATGCTACTGCAAAATACAGAATTGGGCTGCTAATTTCTTTGCTTTTCACTGAGACATTTGCTGGAGGTGAAGAACCTGCTGCTTGACCTCACAGGGAGGGTGGGCTGAAAGCAGAAAGGGTTGAACAATGTAGTTTGCTGGTTGCTCCTGCTATAAAACATACATAAACCTTTTGCAAACTCATACAGTTTTCATTGCTATCAAAAAAAGCAAAAATCATTCCATGATGGGTGTTTGCTGCAGTAAAACTGACAACTGATGGAGCAGTTTCTTTCCCTTTAGGAATGCACCTAAGAAACCCCAGCTAAAGAAGAAAATGGGCCTGCTGTGGTTCATGGTCCTGGGTGCACAAAACACCTTTCCTAAAAGTCAGGCAGAAAGGAGAGGAAAATCCATCCTGAATATTCTTATTAGCTTTTGAATTAAGGACACAGCCTCATCATTATTGAGTGTGGTTGAAGGAGGGAGCTGAGCAATAATCAACTTCTCACAAACCAGTGTTCATGAAAAAAAACCCCTTTAAAAGTAAAATGCCTGAATCTTGTTCAAAAACAAATGGAACATGTGTCCAAGCAAATATTTGAAGAAGGAATTCCTCTGCTTTTTCTCCAGTAAGAAGCAGGCATTACACACAGTGGATCTGGCCAAATGCACTCAGAACAGCTGAAATCCTGAATATTCATGGCTTGTCATAACACACAATCCCCATGTTGAAAAAAATACAATAAAATATGAGATCATCTACTTGAGAGCAGGTCAGTAAATTAAAAGAGCAATAAAATTCACCAAGGAGAAATGATAATCCCTGCTGTAACCATCACACTGGCAGAACTTCCAGAGTTAGTTTTTTTACTGGAGCATTAGTCTGGTCTGGTATTTGCAATATAATTGAACAACAAACTGCTCTTTTCTTTACTTCAGGTTTCTGAGCAAGTAAAATTCCCCTCTTTCCCTATTCTCTCCCAGAAGGATTGCTACCTTAATTAAAACTTAACCTTATCTTTAAAGTCTAAGGACACTTGTGTCAGTAAATAGAATTAGACCTGTACACCATAAGCACTCCATAAACAGCTTAGAAAAGCTTTTCACACCTTGGGGATTACCTGAGTGCAGTTTCATAGGGATTCTGCTTTTCACTGGAAAATTATAAGCAAGAATTGAAAAATCCTGTTTTTTGCTTTGCCATGGCTTTCCTTCCTGAGTGTTTTTCCAGTGTGAAAAATCAGAATCCTAAAAATTCCCAGGAATTTTTTCCCCTGCTGTCAAATGTTCACTTGCTGTCACAAAGAAAAGGTTTCAGGCAGCCAACCAGAATGTTCTCATTCTTTTGTCCCCATTTCTCAAAATACCAAGAAGCTGTGCTGTGCCTTCTTGTCCCAGATTGTCCCTTGCTAGACTGCAGGGCAGGAAAGATCATTTTAGGGTAACCCAGAAAGGAGGAGCCACCCCTGGCTGCAGCACCCATGCTGCTGCTCTCAGCTGGGGCAGAACAGTCTGGGGTGGTTCAGCTCATCTTTGCTGCACCTTTGCTATTCCCAGTGGCCCAGGAGTGCCAAACACCCAGCAGCAGCAGGAAGGGGAGGTGGATTTCTGCATGCTGGCACACAAGTGTCTGGAGGGGTTGTAACAGATTGGATTTCCTGGGGCTCTGACAGCAGCCAAAAGCTCATGTACAAGTACTTCATTATCTATTATCTGTGTTCATGACAGTGTTCACTGTACTTACCACTGCTGGCTTCAGGTTGGAATTGGAAATGAGGCTGCAGCCTTTTCACCATCTCCAGCTTCTCTCTTCAGCAACACCACAGCAGGGTTCCCAGTAACCAGGAGTGGATTCAATGCCACAGAGATAGTGTATCTATCATATTCTGTATCTCTTATCATCCATCTCAACCTTTAGAACACCCATCCTCCCCCAGGGCTGCAACTTCCCTGCCAGGAGCTGAGCCCTCCCTGGGCACTGCTAAGAAATGTAAGATGCCCCATCCTGTGGTCAGCCCGATTACCACATGTCAGTGTCCCCAGAGAACACCAACACCTCAGTGCTTCCCAGCAAACAAATCTGCTGCCCCTCCAGTGGGTGACAGGTAATATAGACACTGGAGTCTGCCCCTGACAGCTGCTACATACAAACAAGCTGTCACCTGGCTGGGCTTTGCCTCTGCTTCCCTGGAAGATCCTTCCAGGAGAAGACATCCTACCCTAATGAGATTAGTGGTGATAGCAGGTGCCCTGGCAGCATGTGGAAGAGGTGTGTTTGCCCATGAATAGAATTACCCAGAGGTGTCAATAACCAGGCAAGTCTTTATGCTCTCCTACATATTGAATCCATCTAAAAACCAACCAGGAGAGGCTCTGCACTGCCGGGGTAGAGCCCTGGAACTTCTCACAGTGGTAAATAACTGGTTCTCCACTTTCCCAGAGGGGTTCTCTATATTGGTTGTATCATCCCACCACAAAACCTCAGTAGTGGAAACCATGTAGTTCTGAGGCAGGGTTGGGTCCATGACCAGGCAAGAACTGAGCAAAACTAGGCAATCTGCCCCAAAATGAAAGCCTCTTGTCACAGGCACCACCTCCTCACACCAATCACAACTTCATGAACACAAAGCCTGCTGACCCAGCATTTTCTGATAGGTCAAGATGATTGAAACTTCAAATTGAGATTGAGGCTTAAAGTTGGGTTTTCCCCCAGGAGTAAGAGCAACAGGAGAAGGAGAAAGTCACAGGTTTTGAGGGCAATGCAGTGATTTCCACCAGCAGCAAACACCTGCCTTTGCTTTGGCCACAAGTTCTGTGCTTTAAGGCTTCTGAAAGGAGCAAAACATTGACTTAGACATCTTAAAAGTGCCAACAGGATCCCTACATTACCCACCCTTCCCAACAAAACAAACACATAAAGGAAGATCCATAAACAGTCTCTTCAGAGCAGATTAAGTCACTCACAGAGTCTTTTTCAACCAAGTTCCAAACCATGTTGTTGAAGATTGAGAGGCCTGGTTGATCACTCCCTAGCTGTGGCTGTGTCTCCTATTGTCCCTTCTCCTCTTAGGTGTTAATCTGAGTGAGATAACCCTCCATTTGACCACAGAGCTTTGGAAGTGCTCTGGAGATCCTTTTCCCATCTGTTCAAAGCAGTTTTGTTCTACTCTGAGTTATTCCAACACACATCTGAATGCTTGAGTCCTGTGAGGAGCCTTGCTGGTTCCAGTATAACTTACTACATGGACACAGAAGTGTTTCCACAGCCATGTGCTTCCATTCCCTACAGGGGATACCACTTTTCTCTGAGGGAATGGCTCCAAGCTGCACCAGGGGAGGTTCACCTGGGGATTAGGAAACATTTCTTCACTCAGAAGGTCACCACCTGCTGGTGGCTTTCAGCTGAAACATTAACATAACACCCAGCAATGTATGGTTCTTAAAAGAACTCCTCTATAGGCCACGGGGGAGAGGATGCAAATGGGTGCTTTGATCTGGGATAAACAAGCCAGTGTTTTAAAGATCATCCCCACACCAAGTGGCAGGTCTGGGTGTTTCTGCTTCCTATTAGGAAAAGCCCCAGCTGCCTTCTGTGAGTTTAGCTTTGGGAGCTGGAGTGCTCCAGTTTCAACCTGCATTCTGGGACAGGTAGCACAGACCAATTAATCACTAAAGCTCCCTCAGAGTCTCTCACCTTCTTTTGTCTTTGAATAGCATGATACAAAATGAAAATGGGTCAGCAATGCACGAGCAAGAAAGCTGTGATATCCTATCCTCCAGGAGATGTTACACTTGCAGCACAGAGAAAAGCCACCAGCTAAGTGCAGCATCTGGGGGTGAGTATTTGGTTTTCCAGGCAGCACTAAAATACCTTTTTTTTAATATATATATAGCAAGAGTGCTAGCTTTTGACTCTAAATCCTGGGTGAAATGAAGGAGCTGGAACACAGAGGAACAGGTGAACATCCTGCTCACCAAAGATGCCCACTGACAGCAGGGGCTGTGAGAAATCAGGGGATTTGGGGAATAAAGCTGAGGGCCAAATGCCTGAGACATGGGAAGTGTTTACAAGGCTTGGAGCAACCAGTAGGAAAGAGAATCATAGAATTGTTTCAGCTGGAAAAGATCTTTAAGATCATTGAGTCCAACCATTAATCTAAAATTAAATCTAAACAAAACCAAAAAAACCCAAACCAAACCAAACCCAAGGCAGAACTAGAAGGCTCTGCCAGGATTATTTGAATAATAAGAATAGCAGAAAAGAGCTGGCATGGAACATTTAGCAAATGATAGCTAAACTGCAGCCAGGCAGCATGGAGTTACCCCCAGAGAGCTTGCCTAGCCCAGCTCCCCCTGCCTCACTGGAGAAGCAGCAATAACAGCAAAGATTTTCCAGTGGGTATAATTACATGGCCTGCAGGAAGCTCTTGTGACAGAACCACCAGCTGGAAGTTAAACACCAATAGGGGAATAACCACAGCAATCAAGCTTCACTCCAGGCAGTGTTCTGGGGGAAAAGGGAAGAAGAGGAATTGAAATTAAAAGAGATCTTCAGTTATGGGGCACCAAGGGAGCAAAGGGTCTGGAATGACAGGGTGTGTTCTGCACTATTCCCAGGCAAGGATCCCAAGAGAGGTGAAGCTTTGAGTTTAACCAAGAAGAAGCCACACACTCTGCCCCAAACACTTGGAAAAACAAAATAGAAATGAAGTTTTGCAGATAGAAAGTTGACATTTTAAGGCTGGAAGAGACTGGGATGAATTCTGGCTTCATAAAGAATGGAATGCCAAAGGACATCACCCTGTGATTCCTGGCTGGACAAGCATCTAGCTAGGAAAAATACTGATAATTTAAATATTTCTCCATTAAATACTTCAACAAATTCACTATGTCCAGAGGTTAATTGTTCTGATGCTTAATTACTCTCAGTGAGTCTTAAATGTACCCTGGATTAGTCTGCCTCCTGTTTTTAACCTCTGGGTTTTGTTGCACCTCTGTTTGATTTCAAGACACTCTTCAGTGCTCTCCCTGGAGCTTCTCCAGGTTTCCTCTAAGATACTTTACCTTGGAGTAGGTTAAGTTCATTAGTTTCTCATTATTGATCATGATTTGGAGACTGAGTCATTCTTGTAATCTTTATTCTTCCAAATTTCTACTTTTTGTCTAGTTTAATTGTTATTTTTTTAGATCTTTTTCTTTAGTACTAGTAATTTAGCTGCATTTTTTTCTGTTTCACTAGTAAATGCCTAATCAGCACACAGAGACCAAAAAAAAGTAAAATAACAGAATAAATTAAACCAAACCTATTACAGACAGCACTGCATCTTGGGATGCTTAGAGGAAGTAAAAAAAAAAACCCAAACAAAACAAAACAATGGACCAGACAGAAGGTTCAGGAGAGGATAAGTGAGATAATAAACATTAATGACCATAAATGATAAGCAAAAGCAGGTTAAACATGTTGTGCAGGTGAACAGAAGCCTTTGCTGATACATAAAATACCTTTAGAGAACAGAAAGGATAAATTTTAGTAGAGTGGCAATTTATTAGAGGGAGATGAGAGCATGATTAATTAATTAACATCCCTATTAGTTAATGACTATGTATTATTGCTGAGCTGGGTGATGATGAGGAATAAAAGCAGCAGAGGAGTTTCTATTTCAGCAGAAATGGATCAGAATTCTGATGTCTATCCAACAGAAAGTATAATCTCCTGAAAGTCCCTTTAATTTGGAGAGGTGAAGATTTATTTTCAACTGAGATTCAGTTGAAAACAATATTTATTTCACAATCAAAGCAGAAAGACAAGTGGGAAACAGGTGGTTCCCTTTCACTCACTGAAATTCAGTATATTCATATTTTTTTCTGACCAGCAGCACCCATCTTATTCTCCTGACAGGACCAAGGTTTTGAAGTATAAGCATAAAGAATGTACAAAGGTAAAAAACCTTTTTTTTTACCAGGTAAGGAGACAATAAAAGTACCTCCTGAGACCCTGTGCAGTGTCAGAAGCCACCTGTGACTCTTTTCAGGCAGGTTTTCTCTGTGGGTGACCCCTGGGAGCAGATACAAAGCAAGAAGCACCATTTGCACCATCAAATAAGATTCAGTTTTTTACACACGTTCAACCTCTGTAAAAATATTCTCACATATTTCAAACAATCTCCAATATTTATAGCTAAAAAGTTCAAATGAAATAGTAATTAATAGAACTGGGATGCCACCATGATTGACAGGTGGCCTAGAATGAAGCAGACTTTAAAATGATGCCTCAAAAAAAAGAAAGTTACTGCCAACCCTTTACTGAGTTCAGTTCTACTGACCAAGACAAATCCAAGGGCTTTAAATATGAAGAAAATCTAATTTTAGCTTCAAGAATCCATTTCAAAGTGAATGTCTTGGATGGTAAAGTCAATAGAAAACATTTACCCACTAATTCCACAGAGGTTTTTNTGAATTCTGGCTTCATAAAGAATGGAATGCCAAAGGACATCACCCTGTGATTCCTGGCTGGACAAGCATCTAGCTAGGAAAAATACTGATAATTTAAATATTTCTCCATTAAATACTTCAACAAATTCACTATGTCCAGAGGTTAATTGTTCTGATGCTTAATTACTCTCAGTGAGTCTTAAATGTACCCTGGATTAGTCTGCCTCCTGTTTTTAACCTCTGGGTTTTGTTGCACCTCTGTTTGATTTCAAGACACTCTTCAGTGCTCTCCCTGGAGCTTCTCCAGGTTTCCTCTAAGATACTTTACCTTGGAGTAGGTTAAGTTCATTAGTTTCTCATTATTGATCATGATTTGGAGACTGAGTCATTCTTGTAATCTTTATTCTTCCAAATTTCTACTTTTTGTCTAGTTTAATTGTTATTTTTTTAGATCTTTTTCTTTAGTACTAGTAATTTAGCTGCATTTTTTTCTGTTTCACTAGTAAATGCCTAATCAGCACACAGAGACCAAAAAAAAGTAAAATAACAGAATAAATTAAACCAAACCTATTACAGACAGCACTGCATCTTGGGATGCTTAGAGGAAGTAAAAAAAAAAACCCAAACAAAACAAAACAATGGACCAGACAGAAGGTTCAGGAGAGGATAAGTGAGATAATAAACATTAATGACCATAAATGATAAGCAAAAGCAGGTTAAACATGTTGTGCAGGTGAACAGAAGCCTTTGCTGATACATAAAATACCTTTAGAGAACAGAAAGGATAAATTTTAGTAGAGTGGCAATTTATTAGAGGGAGATGAGAGCATGATTAATTAATTAACATCCCTATTAGTTAATGACTATGTATTATTGCTGAGCTGGGTGATGATGAGGAATAAAAGCAGCAGAGGAGTTTCTATTTCAGCAGAAATGGATCAGAATTCTGATGTCTATCCAACAGAAAGTATAATCTCCTGAAAGTCCCTTTAATTTGGAGAGGTGAAGATTTATTTTCAACTGAGATTCAGTTGAAAACAATATTTATTTCACAATCAAAGCAGAAAGACAAGTGGGAAACAGGTGGTTCCCTTTCACTCACTGAAATTCAGTATATTCATATTTTTTTCTGACCAGCAGCACCCATCTTATTCTCCTGACAGGACCAAGGTTTTGAAGTATAAGCATAAAGAATGTACAAAGGTAAAAAACCTTTTTTTTTACCAGGTAAGGAGACAATAAAAGTACCTCCTGAGACCCTGTGCAGTGTCAGAAGCCACCTGTGACTCTTTTCAGGCAGGTTTTCTCTGTGGGTGACCCCTGGGAGCAGATACAAAGCAAGAAGCACCATTTGCACCATCAAATAAGATTCAGTTTTTTACACACGTTCAACCTCTGTAAAAATATTCTCACATATTTCAAACAATCTCCAATATTTATAGCTAAAAAGTTCAAATGAAATAGTAATTAATAGAACTGGGATGCCACCATGATTGACAGGTGGCCTAGAATGAAGCAGACTTTAAAATGATGCCTCAAAAAAAAGAAAGTTACTGCCAACCCTTTACTGAGTTCAGTTCTACTGACCAAGACAAATCCAAGGGCTTTAAATATGAAGAAAATCTAATTTTAGCTTCAAGAATCCATTTCAAAGTGAATGTCTTGGATGGTAAAGTCAATAGAAAACATTTACCCACTAATTCCACAGAGGTTTTTTTTGTGAGGAGTTGTTTGGTTTAGGGTTTGGTTTTTTTTTTAATCCTTGAGATTTCAGCAAAGAAAAACCAGCTCTGTATTTCTAGTACTACCCAGGAGAGCAGGATTGTGCCAGTGAACTTTGGTAAAGCCTCTGAAGTCTGCTGTGCCTGGAGGAACTCTGATCATCCCCCCAGCACCCACTGCTGCCTTTTAAAGGTACTTGTGGCTGCTTCAGTTTGTGCCTTTCAGCTACTGCTTCTTTCTAACTGCTTTGCAATTGAAAAACTCACATCTTCATCTCCACTCAGGGTTTATTCAGGGCACAGAAGCCTCACAGCAGCCTTGCAAAAATACCTGGGCTGGGATGTGGTGCCAAAAGATAGGAATAAAGAGAAGAAAATGCCAGGATGGTGTTGCCATGATCATAAAATAATGAGAATGTTGCTGTGCTGAGCTGCATGTATTTAGAATTAAATTATTAGAATATATATTAAAGAATGGTGGGGGTTGGTGTGGACCTTTGAATATCATCAAATCCATCCCCCCTGCCAGAGCAGGACAAAAGTAGGGCAGATCAGTCAGCAATGCAGCCAGACAGGGCTGGGAAGTCTCCAGAGGAGGAGTCATTGTCAGAAATCATCACCAGTCTGGCTTCACAATCCAGAAACTCCATCCTCACTGGAGATCCAGCCCGTGCTGGGCTGGGCTGTCTTGGCTCAAGCTGAAGGCAAAACTTTCTTTGAGGAGCTTGGGAAGATTTAGTGCAAGGTTTTTTAATGGAAGAGGGAGAAATTTGGCTTATTAGTGATGATGTTGTTCAGTGTGACATCCCCTGGCAGGCAGGGGAGGGTTAAACTCATCCAGCAAGCAGCTCCACAAACTTGTGTCCCAGAGCTTGACACTCTTCTTACATGAAACCTCACCCACTTACCTACCCACGGGAGCCTCCCAGAGCTGAGATCTCCCTTTTCAATCTTTTTGGAGAGAGAAAAACACACTAATTAAAAGCAAGCCCTAAAGTCAGGGTTGTTTATTACTATTTCTCCACTAATTCTCCTTTTTCTTCAGCAGAACTGAAAGCACAACTGGTTAAAGTTTTGCAGGCACAGTAGTGCTTTAAGAATTGTCTACCAGAAAAAGAGAGACACAGACAGAGTTTCCTGGTTCAAACCCAGAACTCTTCCCAGTTGTTCTGAAGGCTGCTTTCAGACTTGCTGGTTTTCATCCTGAGTGAAACAAACCCAGTTCTCTCAGCCTCTCCACATCTGTACTCCCTTCTAATGCCCAACTCCCCCTCCTTAATATTCCATCAATTGAAAATTGGGGTTCCTCCCTCCTTGCCTGCAGCATTTCCTTCCTCCTGTGCCATTAATTAATGAGAACTAGCTGCAAAAGGTCATCAAACCCTCAGATGAATAGGATGCCAGGGTCCTGCTCCAAGGTGTTACTTGAATTTTGGCCAGAGACAAGAGCTCCTGTTTCTCAGCAAACTCTTGGTTTTTTTCCTGTCAGGTTAGTGAATCAAACCTGAAAAAAAAAAAAAAAAGATCACCACAGACTAGGGAAAAGGAAAGGGAGGAGAGGGGGGAGAAAAAGACCTTTGTGATGGCAGCAAGCCAGCAGAGCAGCCTGCCTGGGGAACTGCAACCTAAAAAACTTACACCTTTAGGATCCTAAACCAGTTCACTAGCACAATCATTAGCTCAAATAGCTGCAGTTGTAAGGAAAGAGAGAAAAAAATACTTTTTAATAATTCAAAAATGGTCAGATGAGGGGAAATTTAAACCATACCTTTTTAGCCACTGAAGCAGAGAAATGACTTGTCCAAGCTCCTAACCTAGTTCTCAAAAATCAACCACAGGAGCTGGTTTCTCAGCCTGATGCACACGATGCCACCCTGGGAGCACCACTGAAATATTAACCAAAGTCTGCATCTCTCTTCCCCCCCCCCAGCACCCTGAACACAGAGGTACTTGACTTGCCTTTTATTTCACCTGCATGGAACTGGAAGGAAAACTTCAGCTGGATGAGAGCACGTGGCAGCTGCTGCCTCTCTTCATTCCATCAGCATTACCCTTCTCTTTGGGGAAAAAAGTCAGATAAGGACTGTGACTTGAGGTTTGCAGCATGTACAGACTTCAGGAGGTAAGTTGTGTTTTAATCTGCCCTTCTTTGATGGTTTTTGGGGGGGCTTTTTACTTCTGAGCCACCCCAGCCCTTGAAAAGGGAAAGGAAACCTGCCTCCCAGTCAGTGGAACTGGGAATCACATGGCTTTGGAGAATCAGAAGGTTCAGAGAACAGCATCTTCTGCTTACCCAGAACAGCAGGAAAATATTCAGCAACTGGGATGGGACCCAGAGCAGTGACATTTTCTCAAGGCAAACTCCATACATCCCCTTTGGACTGGGATGGACAGGAGTCCACAGAAGAAATCACCTGAGGATTTTTGATATCATGTTGTCCAAGAAAAACCTTTTAAAAAAAATATCAAAATCCAAGCCTAGCCCTCTGTACTTATTTACTGGTTTTTTTTTTTCTCCCAAGTGCTTCTGTGTCTCAAAATGCTTCTGCTTTTTACAGCTGATCTTCTTGTTTAAGAAAAGGCTGGATAAAAGAGAAGGTAAAATAACCAAAGACACAGGCTGGGTACTGAATCACATTCAGAAAGGCAGGACTTGCTTGGTGGCAAAGGCAATTTCCTCTCAGAGCAGCAGAGGTTTGCCAAACCACACAAACAGCTTCACAATATCACTTATTTTTATCTGCATTTGCTCTGTGCACATCATTAATTCTTTTTTTATGTTCTTTTCTTTCCAAATGCCTCTTAATTTTGAATAAGATTCCACATGCAGATTGTCAGGGAGGTATTCAGAGCATCATCATGCTCTCCCACACTGAAAAAGGAGTCAGCTGGGGGATGAGGATTCAAATTCCAAGCACTGAGAGCTCCCATCTCAGCTGTGTCAGGAGCTAGAGATGCCAACCAAGGACTGAAGAGAATTTTTGTTGGGAAGAATGAGAGAAGGGGACCTGGGGAAGGGAAGGGAGAAGAAAAACCAAAAAACCCCATTTGAGTTACCTGCAAATGCCATAAAGATGAACCTCCCTTGCCACATACCAAAAAATACACACTTTTAAATTTAAAATGTGAGAATTTTTCAGAGGCTGAGAACTGATATTTGCATGTGGAATGAACTGCTCTGCAAAAGCAGGACTGGAGGTAAGATCCATCTTCTCCCCACTGTAGTGCAGCTACAGGAGACTTGGGAAAACCTTCCTCTACAAGACTTGCAGCTTTTACCATTTGAATCAGGAGATGAGATCACCCCAAGCTGGAATTCACAGCAGGAAGAGGATTCTTTAAACCCTCCCCTTGCTGCATTTTCAGAAGTCCATGAATCCACCTCCCAGCTTCTCCCCATCTTTGGAAAGAGGGTGTTGTGTTTACTGGCCAGAACACACTCACCTGGTTCCTGAGACACTAAAATCTTCCTGCCTGGCTCCAATCTTCAAGCAGAACATGAGGAAAAATTGTCAGCTAGAAAGATGTTTAATTTTTTTTTTTAAAACAGGGAAACAATTCTGTTTTCATTTAAAAATTGCTTAGCTAGAAAACTCAGCAGGAATTCCAACTTGTATTTCATTTTCATGATGAAAATAGTAATAATTATCTTTAAGAGATGTCACTGGGAAATGAATGGAAGTCACAGCAGCCTCACATGGATAATGACACTTGCATTGATCCATTAACCCCAGAGGATTTCAATAACATATTCCAAAGGGTATTATTTACTCTCTGCTCATTAACTCAGCATAGCACACATACAGCAAAAGCAAATGGACTGTTTAGGAAGATAAACAAGAATACATCCAATAAATTAACCTGGTACATGGAAGTTCAGAAGTTCTGTAGCTTGTTGAAGCTCCTTACTGATGGGATTACTATTATTGCCAATATAATAACATACAATCTATTAAAAACCCCTCAATATCCATCTAGAAAATCAAAGACTTGAATCTGCCATTAAAATAAAGCCCTCCATTCCTTTGCTGGAGCATCCACAATTCAATGATACACTCTAAAACCCCTGAAGCTCCTGGAGTGCAACCATCCCCCAGCACTGCCAGGGCACCCCTGAGCCCTGGCCCTCAGCACCACCTCCATGGGGGGCTTGGAAACCCCTCCAGGGATCCCAGGGACTCAACCAGCACCTTTGGACCCAAAATCCACTGACATCAGGGGGTTAAACTTTGGATTTCCTAAGCTAATACCTTTGCCAATGATGTCTGCTTTTAATGACAAGTATGCCTTCAGTGAAAGAAAACACAAATTACCAACAGTTGTCAGTTAATTAACATAATGAATTTAATGCAATCAGCGAGAAACAATAAGCCTTTAAATGTTGAGAGTAAGATTTATCATTACAGTATAATGACAGAGAAGCAGTCCTAGGCATGTCTACTGTAGGAACCACACCTCCTGGATGATATAACTTGGCTTTTCTGAGGGTCTGCTGTTGTTTCTGAGCTCCCAGTTGTATTCTCCTTCAGTAGTCTGTGCTGTCAGGCTCCCTACTTAATTAATTTATTTACACTGTTGCTAACTTGATGCATAATCTTCCTATTAAATCTATGCCAGAAGTGGGCACAAAGGGAAGTGCAGAGCCACATCTCATTTCTCCAGGTGATTTTATACCTATATCTGCATTTAAATCACTCAACCTTCTGCTTACATCACCAGCTACATTTGGACTTCTGGCTAAAATATACAAATTCAGAGGGCAATTTTGTGTTCTGAGTTTGCTAAATCAGGCTGGGTGTGTCACTGTTTGTAACATGAAATATTTCTCCTCTTGTTCAAGTCTTTCCTACCATTTTTTTCTTTTCTTTTTAATATTTTTTAATCATATTCCATCTCTTCCTGAGCAAACAAGCTTATTTTTAAGCACAAAACATCAAGATAGCTTCATGGGTAAGTTGATTTGATTAATATCCTAGAAACATGTATTATTATGCTCCAAAATGAACTTAAGAGGAAAAAAAAGATCTTATCAAAAGCCTAAGCAACTTATAAAGTCAATAGCTGTTCAGAGCTGGAATTATTAAGAAAACTTCAATTCCATCTCAGTCTACTAATAAAAAAGAACCAGATGTTTCCAGAACTGGGGCTTGGGAAGCTGTAGAATACAAACACAAGGTGAATAAACCAGACAGCAGCAGTGCAGAGTTTAAAACACTACATATCAATGGGATATTAACAGGCTGCCATTTCAGAGGGGAAAGAGCTCAGGGGAGAGGAGGAAACCTTAACAAAGTACTGGTGATTGCAGAAGGGAGACTTGTCAAACATTTTCCACCTCTTTTTATTCTTAATTCTTTTTCCTAACTAGATTCTAGATGGCCTGCTGTAGCATCCAGGACTACCCAGGGAAAGAACACAAACCAAGGGCAGTTTCCAGCTGCAGAGACCAGTCACTGAGGGAACAGCATAAAATAGTGACCTCCACTTTTCTTCTTTTTTTCCTACAGGGAAATAAGATTTCTCACTGAATGCAGACAGCAGGAAAAGCAGCAGGAAGAACACTGCAATGTGATGTATGAAGCAGACTTTCTGCTCCACAGAAATGAGGAGTGAGGCATCTTCCCAGCAAGCAGTGCAGCCATGAAATGCAAATGCTGTGCTTCCATCTAGAGGAGCAGGTGGGCAATTTATTTCTAAATAGGAACTGAGGAGCTCCCATTGCTCCTGTACCCACTTTGGCCTGCACATCTGGAACTCTCTGTGCCTCTGGAATCATGAAGCAGACACAGCAACTGACTTTGGGCATGTGCATCATGGTCAGAGACAACTTGAGAAGAGGGTTGGGCTCAGTAAGGAATTAAGAAACCTTCTCAACCATCCAGACATTAAAAATTAACTGGAATTGGCAACAGAAAAACATGCTTCAGGAAAAGAAATCCCACTCAAGAGAATGAGTACAGGAGGGGATACCCCAATCTGTCTGACAGTGAGGATGTCACCAACATGAGATGTGGGCATCACTCACTGGCTTCCTCACATAGGCAAAGTCCCCCCTCCACCTCAGGGGTTTTGTTCCCAGCTTCAGTAATTTCTCTTCAGTCTTTCTCTGACTCACCTCTGATGAATCACAAGCTGTAGCAGTTGGGGATTTTTTGCATAAGATACTTTCTGTCATTGTTAAACATTCTGCCTCAGCACCAGCTTCCAGCCAGAGGAGAGTTATGTACCCAGAATAAAATCCTTCTATACACCTGACTTCAATTCTTCAACACTTTCCCTTTGGTTTGCAAGAATGGGAAACTGGATGCCTTGGATAAGATGATGCCCCAACAAAGGTACACACCTTCAAAATGCTCAGTATTTTATGCCTATCAAAGCAGGCTTATTTAGCTCAGCAAAAGGCAACAGAGAACTGCAGAGAAAGGTTTTGAGAGGCCATAAAATTAAAGTCTGACTCAGATACGAATAAAATGAACAAAAATCTGCATCTTCTCTTTGTAAAGGAACTCTCAGAAAACTAATTAAGCAGAAAGACCCTTGCCAGGGTCAAGAAAAATCACATTTATCCTTTGCAGTCCTATTTTGAGTTGATAAAGTGATGTGCTAGAGACATTGTTTTGAAGTTTATTGGGTGCTACTTAATGGAAGAAAAGGAACTTATTGCTAATATTCCTTTGGCTTCTCATGGTAGAAATGTTCTGCCTTTTTATTTTGTATTAATACAGCAATTATTAACTCATCCAGCAAGTTGCTATTTTGTACTTTTTTTTCCTACAAAATGTTCTGTCATTAAAACTCATGTTCTTTTATAGTCAATGGTTTATGGCTGAACAAAACCTCTTCCAAGGGATCACTAAGTGTACCTCATAATATTAAGAACTACAAAGTTCTACCTGAATAAATCTGTATTTTCTCAGTGCCACAGCTCAAGCCTCAGAAAAACACAACCCTGACCAACCACCCAAACCAACCAACACCTCCATTTGGGTACCAACTGACCTGATGTTGAGGATGTCCAAAGCTGGATGGAAACAGAGCTCTTGAGGCATCATCTCCTGCAAACCCAGCTTTGCAGAACCACTGTCACATTCAAGGGCAGTGGTTTCATTGCTGTCACATGCACTGCCTGACATTTTTGGCTGCAAAACAGCAATCTGAAGAGAAAAGGGGATGGAAGGGAACAGGAGAGAAGCAACTCTCCATCGTGTTGTCACCAAACTGACATAAAAAGTAGTTCTGGAAAATAATAAACCTGAGCAGCAGGTTTATTCTAAAAATATTATTTATTCTTTATGCTAAAGGCCCAATCTTGCAAAGCATGTTAAGTAGCCACATAAATTTCAGCCTGAATGGGTTTTACTGAAGCAAATTAATCTGGACATTCAGCTTTTGTTTCCAAGAGGGAAATCTCTGCTGTAGCCTCAAGGGTCTGGTGATATTCTGTTAATTGGCCTGGTGATCATGGGACTAGCTCAGCTACAGGATACACATTTGGCTTGACTTAGCCCCAAAAAAGCACAAGCCCATCTCTTCAAGGCTGAATGATTTAGAAATGTCACTGGTTAACAAGAATTGCTCACATGCACCTACCAGTCATGAGATCAGTAGGTAGATGGAAAATAAGAGTCACCCAATATTCAGGAAGGACTCCCAAGGCTGCAGTTGCTCACTAGTGGCACCTTAAGTTGCTTTTTGCTTCCAGGTCATTGGCAATTTTAAACAACTAAAAATAACCCCCCACCCCAAGCTTCCAGGCAAGTGTTTGCTGTGTGTTTTTCAGTGACAGCTCCTCTGGCATGGGAAGTGCTCACTACAGGACCTGCTCCCTGTCTGCAGGTGGAAAATACTGGTTATTGTGGGAAGCAGCCAGCACAAGCACCTGGGAGCATCTCTCCCTGAGCAGTGGCCAACACAAAGTCCTGGACTCACTGAAATTCAGGGCCTGAATTGCACCAGGACTTGTTTCAGATTCCTTGGATATTTTTAGGACTGGCTGATTGCCTTTTTGGGCAGCTGAAGAGGGAAGGATTTTCTTTTTCCTTCTTTGGCACTCCACTTGGTAAGGAATGAAAAGCAGCGCTTGGGGGCAATGCAGAACTGTATTAAGCATCATTTTTTTACCATTAAAACCAACATCTATTTGGCTTCTGATGGCTTTACAGTTCCACCTAAGTGCTGTATGAACACAGGAGTTGTGTCCTCTTGGTGAGGTTTAAAAACTCCTCAGGCTCTTCAAAGGATCCTTGCAAGAAGTCCCTGGAGATCTCCAAACAGCTCTGGGGTTTAAAGTTTGAGCTGCACGAAGCTCCTGGTGTTGGATCCATTCCCATATGCTTTGTGAAGCAAGGCTGTGGCCCAACCAGCATAATCTGAAAATAAGACATTATTTTAAATAAGAAAAATAATTTAAATTCTTGTTGATGAGCCTGTGACAGAAGATTCTTTTTCACACAAGACAGACTAATTTTATCATGTAAATTTCTAAACAGCTTTAATATATAAAACCATTCATTGTAGTAGCTGGCCCTTTGGGACATTCATTCATGTTGCCAAGAATTATTATTTTCTTCTAAAGCCCTCAGGAAGAAGCTTTTAGAAATCAATAATTCAACTGTTTCCCAGCAGCATCCAGTGTTAGAACTGCAGCCAGACTCCATCAGGGTAAACCAGAAGGAAACTCAGTTCTTAAATACATCAGAAATGACATCAACTGAGATGTTAACTCTGTTCATTTGAACTAACTCCTCTTTCTCACCTTTCACTTCAAGAAGTTGAAGACATTCAAGTCATCTCAATACTGAATCTTTAATTATTAGCTCACCTTATTACCATACATATCTGGGCACCTGTTCAATGCCATTAGAAACTGTAGAGCCAAAGCAACCTCCTGAATTCTTTTCTTTTCAGCCAAAACCCAAACCAAACAAAAGCAACCAAACAAAAGAATCCAGCAGTTCTTCCTTTATTGCACTCTATAAAACTTCTTGTTACAATCAAGAAGCCAATAAACAGCAATAGCTGAATATTCCTTTAAAATTTATAGTTTAACTCTTAAAATAAAATTTCTCTAGAAAAAGATATCATTTACAACCCGTTCAGTAGCAACCAATCATCACGTACTCACAACATTAAATAACTTGTATGCAGCAGTTTCCTGATAGGGCAGAGGGGAATATTTTTCTCCTTAGCAAAATATAATATTCCACTGGTTCAAGAGCAATTCAAGTCAACTTTGGAGCAACTGTGATAAACACACACATGTCTTTTCAGCAGCTCAGGAGCCGTGTAGTGTAACAACTATTTACAACCAGTGCATAGCTCAACAGCAGCATGTGAGAAGCCTCTGGCCTTGGCACACCATTACCCACAGGGGCCTGATTCCCCCAGCAGTGTGTTCAGAGAGCCCCACTGAGGCAGAGGAGAACCAGGAGGTGCAGAGTAACCAGGTAGGTGAGGAAGAGATAGCGGGCCTTGGCTCGGGAGGTCAGCAGCTTGGAGCAGTAAAGGCTCCGTCCCCGGAGCCAGCGGCGGAAGGAAAGGGCTCCTCCTTTCATCTGCATGGGAGAGAAAACAAAACAAAGCCAAGAAATCATCACAAATCCAAAGGAGAAGCAGCTCTGAGGCAATGCAGGCTTCTGAGGCACTCCAGACAATGGGTGCCACAGCACGGGCTGGAAGCAGCAGGGATTGAGAGGCCAAAGGAGCACTGAGCAAAGGGGAGAGGAACAGAGACCTTCAGCATAACACAGCTGGTGTAGGGTGGGATCACATATCCACACTGAAATGCAGAATTACACACACTCGTGTGCAATGAAGTGTGACTGGGTTCATTTGCACACGTGCAATGTGTTGTGTGTCTGCAGAGCTGCCTGGGTGTGGCTGCCCATCCATAGACAGAGTGAAATCAAGGTCACTTATTCAGTAAAATAACATCTCAGCAACAGTCTGCTGCTTTGACTGAAGCCACACCCAGTCCTGTGACACCCAGCCCAGTAAAAGAAGACTTCCCAGCCAGCTTTTCAGAGATCAGACAGGTTGGACAGGCAGCTGCCTCACACCGGTGTTCACATATAAAGAGGACAACCCTAAACCAGTGACTTCCAGTGTTCATTCATCACCCCAAGATGAATGCCAGCTGAAAGAAGGGTACCCCAGAGGGAAGGCAGGAGCAGCACGAAGGAGACAAGCTGTGCTGTTCCTCATCTCCCATGAAATGGCAGCAGGCAGCATGGACACCACTTCTCAGTAGCTTTCTAGGGTATTTTGAGCTTTGAGAAGCTTTCATTCACTTACCTTCCTCACAACAACATGTTCACTAGGATCAATGATCAAGGCCTCCCTCTCCTCCTCAGCTTCCATCTGAACAGTGTATTCACTAGCCACAGATCTGTAGCTGCCCACTTCAAATCTGGAGAGAAATCCAAGGGAGACAACAGAAGACTGAATTTTCTCTTCATGTACTGAATCCACACAGGAAACATTATTTTCCATGCTTACCTTACTTGGGAAAGGTGCCCACAAAACAAATTTATGCTGCCAGGTCTTTTCCAGCCTCTATTTACAATCTGCTCTCAAGGTCCTTCATTAATCCAGAATAACCCCCACCATGGCTAGCAGATTGATCAGTGATGTGCAGATGCTGGTAGTGATGGACACTTTATACAGGCAGATGGATAATGATATTTTTAAGCTAAACAGTGGCTGTGCTAAAGCTGTTGCACATGAGATTTTGTTTTTCTAACTTGGAAAAGAATACCACTGACTACTAACATCTGAAGCAAGAAATTAAATAAGGACAAAAATAAATCCCAAAGCTCAGAATATTTTCTTGATCCACAAATCTGCTTTTTTAAACACAGTTACACAGGCATTTCCACCACCTCAGGTACTGTGGACTCACAAACAGGTTCCATTATGAGTTTGTTCTATTATTAGCTCAGAAATCCAACACCCACAGGAAACCTATCACTAATCTCACTACAAATAAAAAGGCAAACAAAAATCTGCTGCTCCTTTTTCCACTTGTGGGGTGCACTTTGCATTTACTGCAGGAAAACCTCACCACCATGCCCTAAAAATGGCTTTGGCTCTCAGGAAGGTTCAGCAAATACTTCTGAGGTAAAAGACAGACACTTTTCTTTCAAAATAGGAAAGAAAAACCCAAAACAAACATGAGTTTTACAGACAGGAGTATTTTACCTGTTACTTTGTTCTTCAGAGAGTCCAAGAGCCTCTTCTGCAGCTTCTCTCCTCCTCTTCTCTTCTGCCAGTGTCTCTGTGAGCTGGGAGAGTGCTTGCTGCACTGACTCATACTGTTGCTCAGTCTCTGCAAGCCTAGGACAAAATGAAATCTGGAATCAGGGCTTTATGTATTTAAAGGATTACTTTCTTGTTCTTTTTTATTAAGGAATGTTCTCTTTTAAGTGACAAAGAGTTAATTAGGAGATGCTTTAGATCAGATATTGAAATCAAGTCACCAGTGAGCACACAACTTGACAAAAAACCCAAGCCATGAGTATCACCAGATGCTCAGAGTTCAAGAATATGACTGTGATTCATTTAATCCACTGCAAATCCACTTCTTCCCCTTTCCCCCCACAAGCCTTAGAGAGATACAAAAGCATTGCTTCTGCACTTACAACACAGCTGCCAGGGAAACAATATTGCTAATACATGTTCTCAGTCCTGACCTTTTTCTGAGTTCATTTAGCTCCACATTGTCTATTTCAACAATAACTGCAGATCTTTCCTGTGGTGCTCCAGGGGGAACTTCTGCTCTAGTTTCATCCTAGAAAATATTAAAGGAAGGGAATTAAAAAAAAATAATAAATCAAGCCTGTCACCATTTTGCTAGTTGCTACAAATCTTTATTTCAATGAAAGAAGCCACAAGCACCACAAAGCAGTGGAACCAACTACTCTTGGTGACATTTAATCCTTGAATTTCCAAAGCTGCAGTTTTCCAAACCTGTTCTCCAGCAGGAAGCTGATGAAGGAAGGGCTGGGGGTGCTGCAGGGCTACACATGCACTTAACACAGCAACCTCACAACAACTTTTAGCAGGAAAAGCAGAGAAGTGTAAGCACAGAGGTTAAAATAACTTTATAAATGTCCATATATTTGTTTTACCTGAACAGTGCCTTGGAAAGTTGTCACCTGGATTGTCTGGTATTCCCTCTCCAGCCTTAAATATCGATTGTGCAGGTCAGAGTAACGAAGCTGGTTATCCCTCAGAGTCTGTGAAAGGGTCTTCAGCTGGGCTGACAGGACAGCATTCTCCTCTGCTGACTGCACAACCTCAAAGGAATTCACATGGAAAGAAAGAAAAAATCAGGAATGATCTCCTCCAGGAAATTCCTGCAGCTTTAAGTCCTGCTGTTGAAAACAAGTGGGCACTCCTTTCAAAACTGCAGCAAGTTTGGTAAGACTGAGTTGTTCTGTGAGCAGCAGAAATAAGGAAACCTGGGGATTAATTTCCCCTGTGATCAAGATGCCCAAAGCAGAAAGTCAAGGTTTTAAACACCTTGCATCACCACTTTGCAAAAGACAGTGTGTGCAGTTGCTGCTTCAGGACAATGCAAATGAAACCCTATCAGCAGGCAGCCCAGGAATGTTCAGAAGGTGAGTTTTCAGCTTCTGAAAAAATCAAGGTTATAAACTGAGTCTCCACCCTCTTAACTCAACTTGTAGGAGCTTGAGATTTCTACAGCTCTTTCAGAGTTTGGTTAAAAGCCACAAAAGTGTTAATTAGGAAACATCTTTGAAGTATTTTTGAGCACAGGCAGACCTTTGTTTCTGCCTAGAATGAGAAATATTTTAGTTTTGAGCTGAGTTTCACCAATGCCTTCAGATTCAAATAAAGCCCTGTCAGTCAAGCAACAAGTTAGGAAAGCCTGCCAGGAAATTAATCCTGACATTCAGCTTCCAATGGCCACAAATTCCAAGCCAAGAGTTGATACCAGCTCAGACTGACAGGAGCTGAGCAGGATGCCAGTTTTTCTACCATACCTTGGAGTTGATCTGCTGGAAATGCAGATCCTTCTGGTGGATCTCCTGCAGACAGTGCTGCAGTTCAGACTGAAGCTGCTTCTTCTCTGCTAGGACACGTTGGATTTCCCCCTGTGGATCAGCACTTCCAGCCAGGGAGGCAGTTTCTAAAACCTTCAAGAATATTACAGAGTCTTCAGGGTAAATGGTGCACAAGTTCTCTAATTAATATGCAGTTCCAAACCTAAATATGCACATGGACTGCATGATAATTTCCTTTTTACGAGATCATTTCCTTCTCACGAATTAGTATCACACTTCCAAGAGACTTATTTATATATAATTACTATAATTATTGATTATATAGAATANTATATAATTATATATATATAAATCTTCTACTTGGTGTTTTCAATCTAAATACTTCAATTAATAAAATATTACCACAAGAAGGCAACCAATTTTAATTTGTACACCGGGTGAAGCACACATAAAAAAAGGATTAAAAAAAAACCCCAAAACACACACAAAACCAAACAACAAACCAAAAAAAAAAATGAAGAGTGCATGAGACACAAACCTGACGTTGGGTTTAGGGCAATTAAAAAGAATATGGTTTATTTCCTTTGGCACAGAGGAGGCAAATAAGATTATTCCAAAATAACACTTGCCTTGAACCTTATACTAGCCTAGAAAAGCAGCCAGCAAGTGCCAGGCCAGATCTCAGCTGCTGCCTTCCTAAATCTAGGATTTTGTTCCTGGCAGAAGCCATCTCCAGCTGCTTCAGTAGAAGGGCAAGAACATTTCCATTAGTCACATCTCTTCCTTTCTCTGCTCTGCTTCTTTTTCCTCTTTCCAAGATGTGTCTCTATTTCAGCAGCACTCCAGTTGTTACTGAACCATTTCTATTTTTATTAACTTCTTCATATTATATTCTGAATTTAACTAGCCTAAGATTACTAATCTACTAACATCAGCAGCAAGCAATTAACTTGCATGTAAGCACAGCAAACTGTCCTGAGTAAGAATCAGCACCTTCACCTTTTGCTACACAATCATTTCCATTTCTTTCTGAAGGTGCTTCCCACGTTTTTAACCATTACAATCCACCACATCACTGAGTTTTCACTGCTATTTTATCAACATATGGGAAATGTAGCTTTTAAACCAAGGAAAAAATCATTATCAATGTATCAGACTTAAAAAAATGCCTTCAATAACTGCAACTCATTTTCTTCACACAGTTGGAACTTGTTGATTTGACCACAGGCAATGGACTCAGCAGCTTTCCAACCTCCCCATCCTGGGCTGGACTTTGGGAAGCAAGCTGCAAAGCTAAAAGGATCAAGTGATGGCAGTGGCTTTTTTAGTTTACCTGGGCTGGGTAATTGCTGCCAAGGGAGAGTGATTTCCTACCAACCATCTCCTGCTGCAGCCTCTGGAGCTCTGCAATCTGTTTCTCTTTCTCAGCCACTGTGACTTGAAACTGATTCCGGAGAGCCTGGGACTCTGACAGGAGGAGGTTTTTTTCCATTCTGAATATAAAATACCAGACTAGATGTTAAATGATGTCACAGTAGATAAAAGTCAATGAAAAAGAGTAAACTTTACTTACTGTTCCTTCTGAAATAAAACCTGGTATTTTTTGAACAGTTCTATGCAGATTGTGAAGCATTATATGGACATTCTCAAAACACATTTCAGTTTAAAGACATCTGTTAAAAAAGAAACCCAGAAAACAAAGCCTGGAAAGTGATGCCAGCATGTTGGCTTTGTTGGCCTGGAGACAAGAGAAGTTCACTGGCTGTAAAAATCCATCTGTTAACACAAGAAATATTTTAGCTACCTAAAGCAGTTGTGTAGACAATCCCTCAACCCTATTGGAAGTACCCAAGTTTGAAAAGGAATTCTCTTGGACACTGAAGCCTGGAATAAACAAACATGCTACACCTCCAGAAACTTCTGTCCTACTCAATCAAAGGGAATAAAAGTAATTTAAATCCTTTTAAAATGATTTTTATGTTTGGGGGAAAGAATGAAAGATGATTATTCAAGCTGTTCACTGGTTAAATCTACAAGGTGGAAGGAGGTTTGAGTATTTCATGCTAAGTTGCTCACATGTGCAAAGATACATTTGATAAATTCTCAAAAGCTTCTAGTATAAAACAGGTATCTTACACAGGGTTTATAATTAGAGCTCTAGAAACTGCCCTAAGGACAAGAAAATGCAGGAAGGCAGTAAGATACTGCCTCCCAAATTCAACTACAATTCTGATCCTTTAACACTTCAACCATCTGAAAAAGTTCACAAGCTCCAATGAGAGCAGAAGCCTCAGATGACCCAATCTTGATCTGCCTCCACTGACTGCCACTTAAAAATGCCTCAGCAGACCTCAGAGGCACAGAATCCAGTCCAAGCTATCACATTATTCATCACAGATGATGCAAAATGTGAACAGTGCTGAGGTGAGCTATGAACCTACAAAAATAATACTCTAATATGAAAAGAATTTCATTTTCAGTACGTGGTTGAGCCAAATATGCAACATCACAGCCATCTTCTGAAAAAATAAGAGGTATTTGGGGAGGGGGGAGGAAATGTTCAGCCACAGCAATCACTCTAAGAATATGGCACCTAGCACAGAGATTGGATTCTTGAACTGCACCTTCATATATCCAAGTTGCCAACAGAAAACATTGTTAAGACAGTCTGAATAAAGCAAGATACCATCAGATAAAGATACCAGGGTAACTGTGAACAAAGACAACCCTGTGGCAGTTGATTTCCCACTTTCTTAACCCTGCTCAACTACACATAGTTCTGCTTTGTGTCAGTTCCATGTCAGGTTGTGAAGTCTCTGCAGAATTCTAAACAAGAGCCACGTGTAGTGTTTAATTGGAACATTTATACCTTAATCCTGCCAGCTCATTCTGGTATGATGTAATCTCTCTCTCAGTTTCTGCTTGGAAGGCTTTTGTCTGATGCAATGCCTTCTCCAAATCATCAACCTTGGTCTTCAGCTTTGAGATCTCAACAGCTGCAAGGCTGGCTCCTTCTTTAGCCTACGTTTAATAAACATGATTAGTGACCTGGAATGAAAACTAGAAGGTTAAGATTTTATCAGTGCTAGAATTTTATCACAGAAAAATAACGTTTGGGGCTTTTTTTTCCCCCCTCAGTTTGCTCCTGTTGAACAGGATAATTACCTGAACTCCCACAATTGTAAGCATGCCTTCTCTAGTCATACTGCACTCACATAATTTATGAAGTTAAACTTTAGAATCCATAATGTCTGCATAAAGGAAAAAAAAAAATTACCAAGTGATGCAGCTACTTACAACTCACCAATCCATCCCTATTGCTCTGAAGAGTAGCCACATTACTTTGAAAAGAATCTATCTCAGGGGGAAATGAAGCTGTGCCCTGTTTTGTTTCAGAAGTTACCTTCTGATTCCCGAGCTCCTGCAGCAATTTGTCTCTGTCATCCTGAAGACTGGCCATAGCCTTGGAAAATGCTTCAATCTGCTGAGCATAATTCCCACACTCAGAGGAGAGCCTGCTCACCTCCAGCTCTCGACCTGCTAATGTCCTACAGAGCTTTCCAACTCCATCAGCAACCTGAGCAAGTGTAACCTCATCTGCAGCATCAAAAAGAGCCCGATTCGGAAGAGGACTTTCTTTGAGCAGACTGAGAAGGTGCAATTTAAAAGCAGCCAATTCAGCTTCAAGTTCATCTCCTTTCTTTTTTTCAGTCTGGAGTTCAGAGGTGTATCTGCTCTGAAGCACCTTCAAGTCCTCTATTATCCTGTCTCTATCATTTTGCAGAGCAGTCATAGCTTTCCCAAAGGCCTCATTTTGGGACCTCAGCTCACTGTTTTGAGACTGAACTTCTAATATCATCTTCTCTGCAAGAGCATCAGCTTCAGCTTCATGTTCAAGTGCCAGAAGAGCCTTACTGTACTCCTCATCTGCAGCCTTAGCAGCTCTGCCTCTTGATTTCTGGAGTTCTTGAACCTTCCTCTGATTTTCTCCATACTGCCCGTTGGAGACACATTCTTTTTTCTGAACACCATCATTTGTGAGCAGTTTCTCTCCAGATTCAGAAACAAGTTTCTCTTTGTTTAGTGATGCAATTAAGGTTTCTAGATCATTTACTTTCGACACTAATTTTTTATTTTCCTGTTCCAAAGATGCAGCAGCATCCTTCTGCAGTTCACTGGAAAGCTGCATTTCTTTTATTTCTTTCTGGAGACCATATTTTTCTTGTTCAAGGCTTTTAATACAATCCAACTTCTGCTTCAGTAAGTCTCTCAGCTGATGATCTTTCAGAGATAAAACTTGGTTAAGATCTTCCCTATACTTTATCAACTGTGCACTTAGCATTGCATTTTCAGAATGAAGATCATCAATCTGATTGAGAAGTACCCTCAGTTCTTGTTTCAAAGCACTGCTCTCACTTGCACTGCCAACCAGAAGACTGTCCTGCTGATTTAAGACATCTTGGTGAAGATGTTCCAGCTCTTTGTATTTTATTAACAGACCATCCCTATCATTCTGCAGAGAGGACATGGATTTTTTCAAGGCATCTATTTCACCAGCAATTGCAGCCTTATCTTGACCTGCTTTGTCTGCTTTCAGCTGGAGACTTCTCAGTTCATTTTCCATCCTCCGACAGGTCTCCTCTGATTGTTGTCTCTCTGCCTGCAAAGACCTCAACTGAAGTTCATAGTCCTGGATTTGTTTGCTATGTTGAGTTTGTACCTGAATCAGGTAGTCAGAAATGTCATCACCTTTTGAAGAAAGGAGTAAGGATATTTCTTGGTCTTTGTTATTTAGCATGAGCTTCATTTGCTCAGAAATGGTGACCTGCTTTTGCAATTCAGCATTCATTTTGTCCTTCTCAGTTAGAAGCTGCTGCAGTTCTTGTTCCTGCCGAGTAAAATTGCTTTCCAGAGCTTTTATCTCTCTTCCTGCACTTTCACTACTCTCCACGAGATGATTAAGGGAATTATTTTCTTTCAGGAGTGCCTGCAAAGCTTCTTCTTTGGACTGAAGAACTCTCTCCAATTCTTGCTGCCTGTTAAGGAAAAATGTATTTTCTTCCTTTATTCTGCAGAGCTCCTCATAGCATTGCTGCTCAACAGATTTCTGCCTCAAATACAGTTCATCCTTGCTTTCATCAGAGTATCTGATGGTCAGTTCTTGAATCTGACTATTTTTGTCTTTCAGCTCATCTTGCAAAGCCATTATTCTTTTGTTACTGTCCTCGATCTGTTTCTCTTTATTTTGGATGGCCTCTTTGAACTGCATTTCCCAGGTTTTCATCTCAGTGATGACCCTGTCCCTGTCATCCTGAAGAGAGGACATGCACTTGGTGAAAGCAGCCAAGCGTGCCAAGGCTGCGTTCAGTTCTGCTTGAAGCTTCTGGTTCTGAGAGTCCTTCCTGCTGACTGCCTCTTGCAGAGCACACATCTCCCCACCTGCCCGGGCCTTTTCTCTCTCCAGGGCCCCATAGCTTTCCTCCAGGTTCACACATTCTCTTTTGTGAGCCAGTTTTAGTTGTTGAAGATTCAGTTCCAACTCCCTCTCGTATTCTCTCTTTTGAGTTTGCAGCTCGTTTTCTTTCTTCTTAAGTTCTTTTC